>QXTE01000131.1:4379854-4527870 GCA_003942145.1 Platysternon megacephalum | reverse complement strand
TATATATATATATATATATATATAACACACACACTGTACACTAGAATCTCAGTGTTACTAGCCTTACATGCTTTCAGTCAGGTTCCTGGTCTAGTGCCTGTCAGCGCTAGCTCCCACAAGCTCCTGTTCTAACCTGCAGCAGCTAACTGGCTTTTATAGTCCTGCAGATTCCCAGCAGGCTTGTAGCCAGCCAATCACAGAGTAGCTCGCTCTCTAAAGCTGCCTCAGGTAGCCTCCTTCTGTCTTCCGGCAGCTGTGTAACAACGTATTTCTCCAGGGTTTGCAGCTCATGAAGCGACGGTTCTCCTCTGCAGACAGTGTAACTGTACTGCAACCTCTGAGCTTTCCTAGACAGGTGAGTCAACCTTCCTTTCAGTTAATCATCTGTTGGAAAGGGCTAAAAAAACTGCAGCACCATTCACCCCTATGCTGCTCCCTTTCCCAGCTCACTAAGGGGACATGGTACTGCTTTAAAAATGTAAAATAATTGCTCTTCAGTGCTGATGAAAGTTTGGGGAATACGGTGTAATTAAATGTTTGTCAGTTTTGTAACTTAGGTGCATACTTAATTGCTCTGTATAATTTGCCCTCTGATTTACTGTCAGGAGTAACAGGATGGGCAAACTGGTTTAGAGACAGGAAGCTGATCAAGCAGTCTCTGGTGTACTGTGTTCAGCTTGCAGTCCCCCTAGAAGGACTAGGTATGAATCGCGCTACTGACTCCAGTGCACTTTCCTGACCCAAAGATGCTCAGAATCAGCAATGAACAGTTCATGCACCACACCTCACGGTCCTGGAATTTCAGTAGTGAGCATCACACCAGTATTTCAATCTGTTCCACGGGGCCAGGGGTTCCCTCCAGCTAAAGATTTGGCAACAAAGTCTGAACTGGCCCAGGAACGAATCTCTTATTTAGCAGATTTTGCCTCTTTTCTTTCTCATGGAATTTCCATGAGCAGGTCATGAGTTTCTCCGATTTGCTATTCAGAGGGTAATTGACACACATTGACATTTAGGGGGGAGGGATAGCTCAGTGGTTTGAGCATTGGCCTGCTAAACCCAGGGTTGTGAGTTCAATCCTTGAGGGGGCCACTTAGGGATCTGGGGCAAAATCAGTACTTGGTGCTGCTAGTGAAGGCAGGGGGCTGGACTCACATGACCTTTCAGGGTCCCTTCTAGTTCTGAGATAGGTATATCTCCATATATCATTACTCTAGGAATTGGTCATTCATGTTTGAAATTCAAGTTGTGTTGTTTGATTGGAATGGGTCAGATAAGTCACATGGTATTGTCTCTCCTCCAGGATTGGATGAGAACACAGGTACTACTCCCCATGTACTGCTTAAAAACAAACCCAACATTGTCCAATCAAGTTGATTTAAAAATTGGAATAAATAGCTGCAAAGAGTTCTTTTGGCATGATTCATCTATATCTTTATATCTATAGGAAATACTTTGCCTCTCCAAGTGCTTAGCACTTAGAATATAAAATGTCACTAAAATACAACCTTGCACCAACTATTTTTGCAACAGTCTTAGCTGCTGCTTTCCTAGGAGAACGTCACTGAGGACGGGCGCTGGAACAATGTGTATATTGGGGGTGCTGAGAGCCATTGAACCAAACTGTAAATCCTGTCTATGATGGTACCACTTCAAGCCAGGGCGTGCTAGTTCCAACCCCTATGAATGAGGATTCAGCAGTGTTCCCATTCCTTAGGAATGAGCAAATCTGAAAGTAACCCTTGACTGTGGCCAGCCTAACTCTCCTAAGGCAGCTGTTCCATGAGGTCTTTTGACAATGCGTTGTTTTATTTGCAGTGTTGTAGCGATGTTGGTCCCAGGACATTAGAGAGAGACAAAGTGGGTGAGGCAATATCTTTTATTGCACCAACTTCTGTTAGGCCAATAAAAGTTATTACCTCACCTACCTGGTCTCTCTTGGATTTTTAAAATCCAATGATAAGAATGAGAGGGTTTAGATATCCCTGCTGGCCTCCAAATCTGCACTGTAAGTACAAGATGGATTGGTCTGGGGAAAGAAAAGGCCAATGGTTTAGTGTTCCACGGCTACGTGACCGCAGTTACCTTCAACAGCTGGAGAAAGATGATATAGATCCCCATAGAGTAATGCTGTTTAATTCATTTATCAGAGTCTCTGCAGCCCCCTTTTTAAGGCAGGTGGGAAAACAAAATATGGAACAAAGTAACTCATCTGTCTTCAGAGTATTTCAGAAAATAAAACAAACTCATACCAGCTTTTGTTTGAAAGAAACTCAGTTTCTCCCTGCAGCAGCGATATCTTTGTTCTCTGCCCGTTATTCCACAAAACACTATCTGATGCCTCAGCATCTGACAGTTCTGACCTGAAGAAAGAATGAAGAAGGTGACAAAGGGAAAAGAGAAGGCTTGTAATAAAGAAATGGACCAGCTGGATAGGCTGGTGCTGTGGATGCAGGTCGAGGTGTTGGCATACATGAGAGAGTGTCAAATTCTATCACAGCCCTGGTCCAGAGGGTGGCTAAACAATTGAGCAGCCTATAACATAAACAACCAAGACTTAGGAACAAGTCCTATGTATTTATTTTCTTTACTGGAGGAGAGAGTTCCCACAACTGCATCAAAAACTGGTGCTAAATCACTCGAAAGCTAAACAGTAAAATATTTTCAAAGCCAATCCAAGTGACTGAACTTTTTTCGTTTGGACAACAAAAGGGCGTGTTCTCCAGAACTGTGTGACTTCACACGTTGCCATAGCGGGAGCCTTTGGCTTCTCTTTCTTGCACGATGAAGATCATTCTTAAGATATTTTCACTTGCTGTTTAACTAAGAATTAAAACTCTAGAATTCGTAAACAGTTGAACACAAAGACTTATCTAATACTAACAGCCCCTCTTCTTCTTCCTAATAGCAATAAACAGCGACGCTCCTGGCTGTATGCAGTAGACTCCCCCCGCTGCTTTAGGTCAAGCACTGCCTGATGCTGGGAGGGAAGCTGACAAATCTCTTTGCAATGGGCTATCTGAACCACAGCCAGGACTGGGTGCTGAAAGGACAGACAATCTACACTGCACCAACCATCACTTTCGCTACACTCCCAGCCAAGGGGACAAGGATTCTGAAGTTGCTCTCCAGTGTGAGAATTTAGTGTCCCCCAGTCAGTATTATAGGCTGATGGATGGTGCCCTCAGGCCTGTCCCTATCACATGTAACAACTACCTCAAGAAGGCTCTAACGGCCCTAACAGATACCCCCAGCAATGGGCTGAGAGCATCCAAACACCTCTGTCTAAATGAGAACTAACACTTCCCTCCAAGTTCCTTTGTAATATGGAGGCATTTCAACCCCAGCCAGCCTCCCTGCTCAGCCACCAGAGAGGGTAAATGCACTGATGCGCAGAGCTCAGCATCAGGAATACAGGCGGCCAGAGGCGCTGCGTCCTTTCATCTGCAGTGTTTCTGCAGCATGTGCTGGTCTTTGGGGTCACGGGGGCTTTGCCAGAAGAAGTACTGGTGGTTGAGGGCTGCCTTGGCTGAAATGCGCCTGTCGGGGTCATACAGTAACAATTGCTGCAGAAGAAAACCAAGAGGATTTGGGTTTTTGTTTTTAAAGCAGGAAGTTTAATTGAACCAAATGCAAAAGCTTTCAAATAGCGCAAGCTGGTGCCGCTTCCCCTCTGCTAGACTCTGGCCTCCAAAGAGAACCAATTATTATATGGTGCCTTTATCTGATGGCCCAAGAGGGCTTTACTGACTTTAATCAGGTGTGGCACTATCCAAGTTGAGTAGCTAGAGATTGATATCCCCATTTTCCAGATGTGGAAACTGAGGTCCACAGAAGTTGTGATTCACCTAAGGACATAGAGTAGCAGGGCTTGGTACAGATCTGCTAGGCCCCAGGCTGGTGCCCAACCACCAAGCCACATGGTTTCCCAATTATTTAGAAAAAGGAGGGCACCCCAAAAAGTCCTCTCTGGGCTGCGGTCCTAGACCTTGCCTGAGTTGGATCAGAGCCGGCACATTGTGCCCTGAGCATGTGCAGGGTAGGAGTCTGTTCCAGACAAGCACGCTGGCCACGCTGCTGCAGTTGTACTTCATAGTACACAACTCCTCCGTCCCTTCCCCTCCACCCCCCCAGGGTAAATCACTGCCCAATAACCCATCATCTTGGATCAAAAAATCACAGGCAAAGGAACACTGTAAATGGCGAAATCCCTTTGACCAGCCTATGTTTCCTAGAGGGTTCTACTAAGTGTAGTTTTAAACAGCTGTTCCATGACTGCCGGATTTTCTTACTCTATTTACTAAGGGGAAAAAACACTACAGCATGAATGTGTATTGAGATTTATCAATATACACCCATCCTGCACCACAGCTACTATGTAGCACTTAGCAACCTATGTTACTAGCTCTGATGCTGAATGGGGCTGGGAATCTGTTAAGAACAAGTTTCCATGTGCAGTCGTCACACATACAGCTACAGTTTGTACATTTTTCAGTGTGGAAGACATTGGAGGGACGTTAGAAGAGGAAAAACAGCAATCACCTCAATGCTCCGGCCCTCTGAATCTTTTTAGGTGCTCAGATACCACAGAGCTGCATGTGCTACAGGAACTTGAATAGAAAAGATTCATAGCGTTTACGGCCAAAAGAGACCGTTACGATCATAGTGTAACCGCCTACTTAGCACAGTATTTTAGCCAGAGAATTTCATCCAGCGATTTGTACACGGAGCCCAGTAGAACTAATCCCTACTCCCATGCGGGAACCTTTGTGTCCAACGGATCCAAAATACAAGAGCACGGTTCAGGGGTGAGGCAAAACACAAACACCACCTGACCTGCGATTTGTCATTTCAGCTGAACATGTGCTCCCCCTTTGCCCTATTGGAAAGAGCTGAGCCCCCCAACACCTGCTCAGAACTCACCGCCAGTAAGTCTCGCCCATCCCGATCCAAGTTCGGAACGATCTCCTTCATCTCTTTTCTCGCCCACCTGGGAAAGTTTCCTTTATAGTCGGGAAGCTGGGTCACCCCCGGCCACGCTGCCTCGGTGGGCGTGCCCAGGGTGCGGAAAATCCGGAAGAGCTGGTCAATTTCAGAATCCCCCGGAAACAGGGCTTTTCTTGTCACCTGGGAGCAACCAAAGCACCAGATCCAGGCCATTAAGTTTCCTTCACGTTATTCCCTAATAAGAATAACATTCATCTCCGATGTAGGGCAACCCCTTCCATGGCAAAGTAACTCTAGGGAAGTGTTTAGTGACTGTCTAGAATATAGTAAGTGTTTGGGAAAGTTAAATAACATTCATCTGCTTGTCCTCTTCATTCCACCACCCCCACCCCAGGCTCTGTTCCTCTCTCTCATATATGTACAAACACATGTGTGTTCCCCCACATGTGTGTTCTTTACCACCTGCTCCCCTTCTCCGCTCCCCTTGCAGATTTTGTCCAGCTGCATAAGCTCCCTCCCCATTGATGGCTCTGATCCCTGAGGGCATCCTCTGCTTCTGCCCCTCTAATGTGGCAGCAGCCCCTAGTGGTGGCAGCTAGGTCCGTCTTCTCCTTGTTTCAAACTGCTTTTAAAGGAATCCAGACTTTTTGGCACGTGAGGTGAAATGCCAGCTCTCTGCAGACCACAGTGTGAGAACCTCAGGCGCAGGTGGACACGAGTTCTGTAATGCAGTCTTCTTGCTGCACCCAGCAGCTATCCAAGCACTGAGGTTAAAATAGGGTGACCATATTGTGACAGCGTACCCCATAAAGGGGCTCATAAATGTATGTATAATATAACTGGAATAGGGTTTTGCTACATAGGCCATGTAACATATCTATGTAAAGGTTATGATCTACTGGTTATGTTCACCCTAGTTGTATGCAGGCACCGTTTGTGTGTTCAAAGTTATGAACATTGGCTATATAATTGCTTGATTTCTAAGTGGCCTCAGTTAGAACATTTGATCACTTCTTGGGAAAGGAATATGCAAATTAAATGTTCAATCAAGGAGCACTTAACAGACAAAAGAGCTTGGAAGACTCCAATCCACATTAGAAGTCTACCTGAGGACGTTCAAGGCAGCATGTGGGTAATGGCTGCTACCTGCAAGTCCTGAGTCATGCATGGGCATGTGACCTGCCCATGTGATTCCGAATCTCCATTTTGTAACTGGATTCTACAGAGGGTGAGGAGGGGGTCCCCACCCACAAGAGACAGTCTATTTAAACCCGTGGGAGACCCCTCCATTTTGTCTTCAGCTGGCTAAAAAAGAAGCCTCTCCCCCCCACCAGGATACTTGAAGGAAACTGAAACAAGGACAGTAACTACAGGGGGTGTGAGTAACTGCTGGACCCAGGCTAAAAGAGGATTAGCCTGTAAAAGGGAACATTTTGGAACTGGTGAGGATCTTATCTGTATTTAGTGCAATTAGACCTAGACTTGCGCATTTTATTTAATTTTGCTGGGTAACTTACTTTGTTCTGTCTGTTACTACTTGGAATCACTTAAATCCTACTTTCTGTATTTAATAAAATCACTTTCTACTTATTAATTAACTCAGAGTATGTATTAATACCTGGGGGAGCAAACAGCTGTGCATATCTATCAGTGTTATAGAGGGCGAACAATTTATGAGTTTGCCCTGTATAAGCTTTATACAGGGTAAAACGGATTTATTTGGGTTTAGGCCCCATTGGGAGTTGGGCTTCTGAGTGCTAAAGGCAAGCACACTTCTGTGAGCTGTTTTCAGGTAAACCTGCAGCTTTGGGGCAGGTTATTCAGACCCTGAGTCTGTGCTGGAGCAGACGGGCGTGTCTGGCTTCACCAAGACAGGGAGCTGAAACCACTGAGCTGGCAGGGAGAACAAAGGTAGCCTTTGCACATCAGTTAGCAGCTCCCAAGGGGGTTTCTGTGATCCAACCCGTCACACATTTCCCCAAAGGGAAAACGGGACACCGCACGGGGCCGGCCTGAGGTCCTCCTCTCCCCCCATGCATGGGGCTGGCTTGAGCGCCCCTTGCCACCAGCCCGGGGCCAGCCTGAGCCCACCTGCGTGGGGCCGGCCCAAAGCCCCCCTCTACTCCTGGTGCAGGGCCAGCCCAAGATCCCCTGCTGCCCACCCACAGAGTGCTGGCTTGGTCCAAGCTGCTCTCCCGAGCCCGCCCTCCCACGCAGGGCTGGTGTTGCCGCTCTCCCCCTGCATGTTCCTCTGCACCCCGCTAGGGGGTCGCACCCCACTTTTTTGGCAAATCTGGGCATTTGTCCCGTTTGCTCTTGCCAACTGATGATTGGCAAGAGCAAACGGGACAAATGCCCAGATTTGCCAAAAATATTGGGATGGCCAGGACAGGACTTAAAAAAGGGACTCTTGTGACGATACGTCCCGTTTTGGCCAGCCCAGGTTAAATTTCACCCTGATGCAGAGGGCAGTTTTTGGAAGATTTAAGCGTGCATATAGAGAGAAATGGGCTGTAAGCGGTGGCTAGTTCTTGTGCTGGGCTCTGCCTGTGGGGAGTGAATTTTACTCTGAATGCACAATTAAGAAGCTGCTAACTTCCTAGCTGCCTTTTCCGTCGTGTATTCCCAGTGCCATCCAGGACCATGGTAAGAAATGGATAAGTGTGAGCCTGAATAGCTTGAATGTGATGTTAAAAAGAAGGGACCGTTCGCTTAGAAAATGGTTAAACCTATTCTACCATTTCTGCAAAGATACAGCCAATGCTCCAGACATCCACTGCAGTCGAGTAGTATTTACATCCCAGCAAGATTTCGGGGGCCCGGTACCATAAAGTTACCACCTACAAGAAACCAAAACAAAAGCATTAGTCCAGGGGGAGACAATTTTTTGTCAAGGTCCAGACTACAGAGAATTAAAAAAAACCAAAAACCCCCAATGATAAGTAAATAAAATTTCGGGGTCTGTTCAAAAGCGTCTGGTGGTCCAGATTTGGCCCACGGTCCACCTATTGACTACCCCTTCTTTAGTCTAGTTTCACTTGGCAGGTACACACAGTTCTCTGCTCTTAGCAAGGGACAGTTCCTGCTGTGTTCAGCTTGGAAAGATTCTTTATGTACAACATCCATCTATGCCCCCTCCAACCACACAGGAAGTGGTATCTTATCAACAGTGCAGGCCACTGCAGTGTCCAATACACAGATTTTACAGTGTCGGGCATATTAGAAATTCATAGATTACATTATTTTTCATAAAAACAACGAGGAGTCCTTATAGCACCTTAGAGACTAACCCACAAGGACTCCTCGTTGTTTTTGCTGATACAGACTAACACGGCTACCACTCTGAAACCATTATTTTTCATAGGAGTCAAATAATTCAGATTAGCTAAACCAGAGAGAGAGATTGGCACTAAGATACCCAGGTGAAGGCACCTTAGATCAGATGGGACACAGCCATTACCTCGTGANTTGTCCCGTTTGCTCTTGCCAACTGATGATTGGCAAGAGCAAACGGGACAAATGCCCAGATTTGCCAAAAATATTGGGATGGCCAGGACAGGACTTAAAAAAGGGACTCTTGTGACGATACGTCCCGTTTTGGCCAGCCCAGGTTAAATTTCACCCTGATGCAGAGGGCAGTTTTTGGAAGATTTAAGCGTGCATATAGAGAGAAATGGGCTGTAAGCGGTGGCTAGTTCTTGTGCTGGGCTCTGCCTGTGGGGAGTGAATTTTACTCTGAATGCACAATTAAGAAGCTGCTAACTTCCTAGCTGCCTTTTCCGTCGTGTATTCCCAGTGCCATCCAGGACCATGGTAAGAAATGGATAAGTGTGAGCCTGAATAGCTTGAATGTGATGTTAAAAAGAAGGGACCGTTCGCTTAGAAAATGGTTAAACCTATTCTACCATTTCTGCAAAGATACAGCCAATGCTCCAGACATCCACTGCAGTCGAGTAGTATTTACATCCCAGCAAGATTTCGGGGGCCCGGTACCATAAAGTTACCACCTACAAGAAACCAAAACAAAAGCATTAGTCCAGGGGGAGACAATTTTTTGTCAAGGTCCAGACTACAGAGAATTAAAAAAAACCAAAAACCCCCAATGATAAGTAAATAAAATTTCGGGGTCTGTTCAAAAGCGTCTGGTGGTCCAGATTTGGCCCACGGTCCACCTATTGACTACCCCTTCTTTAGTCTAGTTTCACTTGGCAGGTACACACAGTTCTCTGCTCTTAGCAAGGGACAGTTCCTGCTGTGTTCAGCTTGGAAAGATTCTTTATGTACAACATCCATCTATGCCCCCTCCAACCACACAGGAAGTGGCATCTTATCAACAGTGCAGGCCACTGCAGTGTCCAATACACAGATTTTACAGTGTCGGGCATATTAGAAATTCATAGATTACATTATTTTTCATAAAAACAACGAGGAGTCCTTATAGCACCTTAGAGACTAACCCACAAGGACTCCTCGTTGTTTTTGCTGATACAGACTAACACGGCTACCACTCTGAAACCATTATTTTTCATAGGAGTCAAATAATTCAGATTAGCTAAACCAGAGAGAGAGATTGGCACTAAGATACCCAGGTGAAGGCACCTTAGATCAGATGGGACACAGCCATTACCTCGTGAGTGTAAGTGCGCAGTGGAACGCCAAAGGCTCTAGCCAGACCAAAATCTGCCAGTTTGATGGCTCCCACTTCGTTGATGAGCAAATTCTGAGGCTTTAAGTCTCTATGAATGACTCTGTGCGAGTGACAGAAGTTCACACCCTGCAGCAGCTGGAACAGATAGCTCTAAAAGGAGAGATTTCAGACATCCACGCAATGAGACAATGTGGAAAACTGGGCTGGTTTAAATTACAACCTTTGAAATACGGTAGATCTTCATTAAGGAAGTGTCCAACATCTGTATGGAAAACATTTCACGGTTGCAATATAACTTCAAAAAAGAACTAGATAAGTTAATGGAGGATAGGTCCATCAATGGCTATTAGCCAGGCTGGGCAGGGATGGTGTCCCTAGCCTCTGTTTGCCAGAAGCTGGGAATGGGCGACAGGGGATGGATCACTTGCTGATTACCTGTTCTGTTCATTCCCTCTGGGGCACCTGGCGCTGGCCACTGTCAGAAGACAGGACACTGGGCTAGATGGACCTTCGGTCTGACCCAGTAGGGCCATTCTTATGTTAACTTCTCCCCCACAGCCCAGATACTGTCACTCCCATGACAGAGGTTCTGACCACAACCCAGCAATACACTGACACGTTCCTATCCCTGCTGCCTTGGGGAGGGAAGGAGTCAAATCCACGCTGTGCTGTCACTGACACTGCCAGTGCCAGCAGCGTGTTGCTCAATATAAAAACAATTAGCGGTAGCTCCCTGGACTGTCTGTTGGTCAAACAAGCTGAGAAGTCTGGAAACGGCTGGGAAATGAACGAACCAGACAATGCTGCCTAGAACCTTTCAGATCAAACAGCACCTTGGGCCTGACTTGCAGAGGTGCTCATCACTCACCGTTCCCACCGCCTTCTGTGGGAGCTTACCAACAATTTCCGCTAGCAGGATAAAGTCTAACACACAGCTGAGCAGTTCTGGGTCCATCCAGCAGAGGGCAGCAGATATAAACACAGCCTTAACCGCCTGTAGGTATTTTGCCACGGTGGCACTCTTACTTCTCTAAACTTCGTACCTTTACCAAACTTAAAGGGAGCTCCCCTGTCCGGGACGAGTCCATGTACTTTTTCAAGTCCTGATTCAGATACTCAAACACCAGATACAGCTTCTTCTGACTGTGCACAACATCTAGAAGCCTAAGAACAAAACACAACCATACCCAGTCTTATTAAAAACAGTCCTGACCAGCTTTATACAGCAGTGCTCCAAACCAATACTTATTTCTGTAATGAAACAGCGGTAGAACAGGACAGTGGGTAACACAGATAGGTTCTCTTCTAGCAGGCCCACAATCCCTCTGCTAGCTTCTTTTCTTCAGCAGCTGAATGGAATAGGATTTATTTGAAATGCCTCGTGCCTTACTAGCTATTATCTAACTTCTCTACATTATATTAGCAGCAGCTAGTTTGTAAATGGGACAATAGGGCCAGATCACCAATTTGTGTAACTTGGCATAGCTCCATTGAAAGGCAGAGCTGCGCCAGTTGAGGAGCTGGCCCGTTGTATCTGGTAAGACTGGAGGGAAGAGTTTAGTGCGGGTGGCAAACCATCCTGCACGTGAATGGGTATTCCTGAAAAGAACAAGGACAGCCTGATGAAAGCAAAAAATGTAGCCAATACGCATTAGTTGGGTCGTGGTGGATTTTCCATCACTGACCATTTTTAAATCCAGATGGGAGCTCTGCTCTCGGAATTACTGTGGGGAAGTTCTCCGGCCTGTGCTATACAGGAGGTCAGACTAGATGATCACAATGGTCCCTTCTGGCCTTGGACTCTATCGGTACGTCTACACGGCAATACAAATCCCACAGCACTGAGTCATAGGCGCGGACTCCATGGGTGCTCCAGGGCTGAGCACACATGGGGAAAAAGTAGTGGGTGCTCTGCACCCAAGCACCCCGCCCCACCCCACCTCTGCCTCCTCCCCTGAGTGCGCTGTGTCCCCGCTCCTCTGCCTACCTCCCAGCGCTTGCTGCCGCCAAACAGCTGTAGCAAGCTCTGGGAGGGAAGGGGGAGGAGCGGGAACGTGGCACGCTCAGGGGAGGAGGCGGGGAAGAGGAGGGGCCAGGGCGGGGATTTGGGGAAGGAGTAGAATAGGGGCAGGGAGGGGGTGGAGTTGGGGTGGGGACTTTGGGGAAGGGGTTGGAATGGGGGCGGGGCAGGGGTGGAGTCAGGGCACGCCCAGGGGCAGAGGGGGGTCGAGCACCCACCGGCGCCAGAATAAGTCGGCGCGGGTGCACCGAGTCTTGGAACCTGGGTCAGCTGACCTGGGCTTCCAGGGCTCAGGCTGCAGCTCTGTAAAACTGCAGTGTAGATGTGCAGCCTCGGGCTGGAGCCTGGGCTCTGAGACCCTCGCCCCCACGCGGGTTCTCAGAGCCGGGGCTCCAGCCTGAGCCCAAACATCTACACTGCAATTTTATAGCCCCGTGAGCCTGAGTCTGCTGACCCGGGCTGGCCATGGCTGGGCAGTGGCTCTTTCACTGAAGTGTAGATGTATTACAAATCCAGTTGGAAGGGTAACTGTAATCTGCAGCATGCTGCTGCTGCTCTCCAAAATAGCCACTCCAGAGCTGCCGCGCTGGCCTGGATTTTAAGGAGGGGAGAGGAAATCTTGCTTGGGAAGGTCTTTCAGAAAGGAGTAAGCCTTGACCAGGAAAGCTTGGTTGTAGCCAGGCAGTGCTGGCTAATGCTGAGAAAAGGGGCGAAGTTAACCAACTCCCCGAGAGTTGGAGCCCTGCTGTAAGACGCCCTGTTGTTTTTCATAGCCAAAGCATGGCATTCGATTTCCTTGGCCATCTATCTCCATTTCTGTTTATTTGGTGTCTGATTGTCAACACCCAGACACATTTTTACACCATGTTTCCTGCATTTGAATTTCTCCACAAAAGTCTCGCAGCCACGGTCATCTTCTCCATTAGCTCAGCAAGGTGACCAAGTTTAAAAAAAAAAATTAAGAAAATTTCCAGGGGAAAAACAAAGTTTAAGATGCCCAATGGAGAAAAAGACCATTAAGTTCTCTTCAGAACTAATGCAACCGCAGAAGGAAAAAGAAACACATGAAGACTACGAAATTGTAAATTTGCTCCACTTTGAACGCTAATTCACGCTGTTCACAGAGATTGTTCATCTGATTTTTAAGTTCCAGACACTTCTTAATGTGTGTCTGTGTCTAAAAATATAATCCATCAACTGGAACTGTGGCCTTTTCCATTGCCCTATGTCAGGGTAATGACTCTGAATAACACTCAGGGACTTTGATAGGCATTTACTGTTTGAAAAATAGTTAAGTGAGTGGTTATGGCAGAGAGCGAGCAGAAAACAATTTTTTTATACGTGACTGACCGAGAAATGCCTTGTCCGTTTCCTTTTTATCAACAACCCTTTTACTTGGCACATACAAAGCTGGGAGACGTTGGTTAACGTCCTTATGCTCCTCAGCTTGACACAACTGCACTTGATCAGTAGTGAGTGAGTGGTATTGCAATGACCCGACCGCCCCAATTCCATGGCCAGACTGAGTGCTTCTCTTACCTCACTATGTTTGGATGCTTAAGTTCTTTGAGCAGAGAGATTTCTCGGATTGCTGTACTCGGAACCCCTTCTGTCTCCCTATGGGGAAAAACAGACTTTATTGCATTCCCATTATTTCCTGGGGTGATATTAGCAGGTAAATGCCAAATCAGCTGGTCATGTGCCTCATGGATGTCTTCCTTTCTGACCTTTCTTTTTGGTGGATACTCACAGGGGCTTAGGACAGAAAATATAAGGTTTCTCGATCTAGGACCCTCTCCATATGTATCTAGACAACCTAGGCCTAGATTTTCAGGAGAGCTCAGGATCAGATTTTCAAGTGCTCAGCACACATAACTGGGGCCAGAGCTCAGTCATACATGTCATTGTGGGTGAGGTGTGCTCCTGAAAATCTGGCCTTTCTTTATACGGCCAAGTGAGAGCCCTAAGCTAGCCTGGTTGTCCCATTGGCATGCGCAGAGTCAGCCTAGCCAAGTTCCAACAAGTGTTGGCCCTGGTTTGAGGCTGTCCATGCTAGGGAGAGAACGGCTTTAAGACCAGCTTGAGGAGGAGCATGCGGAGGGGAATGTTATGACAAGGAGTGTACAGGCCAGTTTCTGTGGCACAGGCTCTCTTAGAATACTTGTTCTCAGACTGAGGCGTGTTTCCCATTCCTGCCGGGGAGCTCTTAGCTTGTCATGCTGATTAGTAAGTTTGAATGAGGGGTGAGGAGTGTGTGCAATTAGGAAGGTTAGTCCTTGTCTCCAGTGCAGCACAAACTGGCCTGGCTAGATGATGGTTCTCGAGTATGGTTTGGGCACAGCTGTGCTTGATAACCATTTCAAGCTTGACTGGAGAGAGCACGGTTTGCTGCTCCCTTCCGGACCAGGTTTTGATCCTAAGAGGTCTAGACTATGCTATAGACAGGCCCAGCAGGGCACTATCGTGGCTTCTTAATGCTGTGATGTGGGTTACATCTAAGCACGTTACAACAGTAGCTGTGTTGGGTAAACATTTCAGACAGGGTTTCACACCCTAGCGTTGGCATGACCCTAGAGTTCTGGCTTCGGGGTGGAATGTGTGAGCTGGACCCTGGTTGGGAGCGTGGACACTCACGAATCCAGACGGATCTTCTTCAGAGCCACCAGCTGGCCTGTCCGTTTGTTCCTCGCCTTGTACACCACGCCGTAGGTGCCTTCCCCGATCTTCTCCACCTTCTGGAACACATCCTGGAACGTGTCCATGGTCCGTTGGCAGGCTTGTCACTGAAACATTCCTCCATTCATTAGTCAGAGTCCCACTTTGCCATTTCAGTCTGCACATTTTAACATTGCCCTCTGCTGGGGAGTACCAGCAGGCCCCGCCTTTCAATGAACATCCCAGGAGCTGAAGGTCTTGTTGGATGGAAAAAGGTACTGCAATTGCATTCAACCCTTTCCATCGCAATGTCCCATCCGTTCCCTAACCCCTGCAAAGAAAACTCCCCTTAATAATACCCCATAGTGTAGCCACATTCAGCAGCCTAGAGGCAGTGCTTATGTTTATTCACATCCAAACAAGAGCCTCGAGGCATGTCTCCTGGCAGTGCTACTCTATAAACAAACGTGCGCATCCCAAGCTGTGCTACATACTATATGTAGGCGGGGAAGATGCTTGCCCTCCAGTGCAAAACCTCCAAGCTGTTTCAGTCCAGTGCCTCAAGCAATTCTCAAATACCCTGGGTTCAATTTCTAATGCACACATCAGTAACTAAATACCCCTCCTGAATTAAATAATACAGTTATTAGGCGAATACGTTGGAGAAAATGACTAGTAGTTGAGGACTGGACTGATCCTGACCACATAAGATCAATCTCTCTCTCAAAGATGCCTGTCTCCTCCTGTGACTTTGAACAAGCCACTTACTTACCCTGCCTCACTTTTCCCTTCTGTTAAATGGGCTTGGGGGCTGTGAGAATGAGTTACGAATTAAAAGCCCTATTAGCGCTAAGTATTACTGCTATTTACATCTTATCAGTTCAATACCATCTGCTCTATTTTCAACCAACAGTCTCCTAATTAGGTGTAAAACCATTTGTCCTTTCTCAGCCCGAGTAGCCCCAGGCCTCCCTGTATTACACTCCCTAAAGCTGACTCTGATGGCCTGTAGAAAATGGTCCAGCTGCAACCGTGTCCCTTGTGATGGGCCATAATTACGGTATTGCTCTTCCCCCTGTATTTCTATGGCGAGCATTTCTGCATGAAAACTGGCCCCTGCAGCCTGTGGGGCAAGAGATCTAATACTTTAAAGATGGATTTGCCATAATATACCAGCTTTCCTTCAATATTTAACTTAAATACTGTGAGGTTGGAGGGTAGGTTTTAAGGCAGGCATGCAGCCCCTCCTATGCAGGCTGGGCAGTTTCTGCACTCAGTTTTCTGCATCCAGTGTGAAATGGCTGTCTCCTCTCCATGCCCACATGCTCATCTCACCTTCTCAGTGTAGCCTTCCTGCTGATCTACTGGGTTGCCAAAGGGTCAAAATTCATTCCACTCTCGTGCCCAGGTCATTTGACCACTAGGGGGAGACATCATTTAAAATGTTAGTGTCAAGTTACAATCAAATGCACTCGCTGGTGCTGGCCACTGCTGGGGTAAGAGGAGGAAAGAATTTTGTTCAGTGGCATTCACACCCTTCCAGCTGTTAGCCGGCTGGGGAGGATGACGACCCAGACAAGGGACACAAGCAGAATTGCAGGGGAAGAAATGTAACATGATGGGGGATCAATTTAGTTAACCTGTTTTCCACAATCTTAAGTATAATTGCTAACAAAATCAGTATGATAATAAAAGTGGGAGATCGACAGCGACTGCCAGGAAACAAGTCACTTAGGGGCTCATCCTCCATGCTGAGGGACAGCTGAGAACTGTGCAGGGACAGAGCGTACGCTCCTTGGGGCAGGGAGTGTCTCTTTGTTCTGTGTTTATACTGCACCTAGCACAACGGAGTCATAGTCCATGACCGGAGCGCCTCGGCGTGACCAGAATACAAATAACTTTAATAAACGCCTTTATGCCTTGCAAAATGGCCAACAAACATCTACAAGCCCAAGCAGACTCTGTCTGCCCTTAGTAAGATGATGGGGGGGGGAGGGGGGGGGATTTTACTTATCAGTCCAAAAAAATATTTGGTTTTGGCTTGAAGTATTGTGTAAGGCTGCCTCAAGATGCTCTCAATTCCAATGTACAGCAAAGGGAAGGGGCCTCTTCATGCCACATTTACTGTATTAGTCACGGTTCTATTCCTTGGCGACTCTCTCCCATGCCCTCTGACGAGGTGAAATGGCAAGGCATACATGGGTGGTACACTCCACTGACTGCACAGATCTTTGGCATGGCTGTACGAATAATGACCTAAAATGTCCTCAGTTGTTCCACAGCTGGGCTAGTAGCTTAAAAACTAATAGTCCAAGTTTAAGATGGTTCAGGCCACCCACAAAATAACTGTATCTGAATGTTACTAGTAAATTGTAATGTCTGCATGCTCTAGTCCAGGCCTTTGGGAGAACCAAACTACCTCTCGAGACTCCATCTCAGGTTTTACAGTGAGCCCAGAGCACATGAAGACAAGGCTTAATAACTGTGTGAATAAACATACAGTGCAACATAATCAAAGATAGTGAGCTGCATAAATTATAGGCAAGTCTCGGGTCTTGGTTTCAGGCACCAGGTAATGTGGAACCTAATATACACCTAGCTCCCTCTGGCTTCCATATTGGGAATTCTCTAGCTAGAGTTTCTTTGATTGTATGTCACCAGAGAATCTACAAGCCAAACAAGTAACTGAAGTGCAAAGTGTTGTCCAGTTGGACGTCTCAGTGAATGCTGCTGACCACCTCTCCTTGGGAGGTTTTCTAGAGCAGTTGTTTGTTTGTTTGTTTGTTTTATTCCCCTCCCACAGACATTCTCTTTCCCCGCCCCACGTTAATGTTTGTCTGTCTTCATTTACAGCAGTATGGCATTGGTAAACAGATGGGTCTTGCAGTGTGTTCTGAAGGTAGACAGGCCTTGATGTAGTCTCATGTCCTCCTCCCGTAGCTCTTCCAAAGCCAGGTACCCTTGAAAGAGACCCATTATTAAAGAACACCACCCTGACTCAGTTCCCCGTGTCTTCAGCAGAGTTACAGCAGGGATGAATTCAGGCCCCTTAACATGAATGAAGTTTTTAATCACTAACAGAAACAGGCTGCATGCTCTTTTCATCTCCTTTATTTATGAACATTTCAGTCAAAGAACACATTAATACAATAATAAAACAGAGACAATTTAGGTTTTCTTAAAAGAAAGCACCCCCAAGATCAGACTCTCTCTCCTACTCTTGTCCTGTAAAGAGGGAAACCTCCGTCTGCGGGGCACCACAGTTTTATATTTCAGAATTCACTGGGTCAAATTCCTTCCTCAAACGCATGCACCCAACTCCCACTGATGCCAACAGACACTGTCCACGCTCGTCTCAGTCTGAGATGTTGACTTTAACTGCAAAGATACACCAAGTAGTGTAATAAATTGGTGCGTCATTTTCTTGTTTCTAGAGACCTGGGTTCCACTCAGCTCTTGCATGATGAGGATTTGGTTTTGTCCTCTGGGCAGATTTGCTTGAAGTTGCCATTCAATTCAGCATGCTTCCCAGTCTCTTTTCCAGACAGGCTTGAGCACTGGAACTGCGGGAGTTTGTAAGGGTCAGGACTGAGGTGCACTGGCAGAGCTGCATGGGGCCCACGACTGGAATAGTGGAGGGTATTTCAGATTAGGTCTGAGGCTTATTGACAGAAGTGTGAGGGCGAACCAGCTTAAACCCCTGGTATCCCTGACTTTCACAGGCACTCAGGTCATCCCATTGATGTGACGGGACAGAAAAGAGTGATAAAAATGAGCCCCTGAAAACACCTAAGGCAAATGCACGTTCAGAGGACATCCAAAACCTGAAACACTGTGGAAAGGGACAGCAACCTCGGAACCGGACTGGGGCTCATGGAGCCAAAACAGCAAAAGATCAGCAGGGTGCAGAGACGGACGGAAGGCAGGTGATGCATTTGAGAGCTGGACTCAGTCCAACACCACCTTCCTCCAGCATGGCTAGGAGGCACTGCTCTCCACCTGCCCCTGTCTCTCTTGGAAATATCGCCGCTGTTCCTGTATTGCCTGCTCCAGCAAGGGCAGATTCATCCCTTCCACGCACGTCAGCACCCGAGCCTTCAGCACAGGCCCCTCACCTGCAAATATAAAATAATGAATGCAGCTTCTCAAGAGGAGAACTGTTACGTAGCATCATTTGCACAGACTGAACCCCCACTGTTACATACTATGACTTGAAAGAGACATTGAGAGAGAGGCAGGAGAAAATAAGGGGCTGAGCTGAACTTTAAAAATAGGCGGCGAGCGACTGAAGCAGAGAGTTATGGGGAGATTGTTCCATAGAGCAGGAGCTGTGGCAGGCCAGGAGTCCTGGGTTCTGAAACTAGCCCTGTCGCTGACTAGCTGTGGGACTTTCTGGTCTTAGTCCTGTTTCATTGCCTCACCTGCAAAATGGGAACAATTCCCTGTGGTGCTGAGAGCCTGAAATCATTCGTGTTTAGACTGTGCTTGGAGACAGTCAGCTGGAAGGCAATCCAGAAAGGCATGGTGTTACAAATCACGTATGTAATAAGTCTCAGACTAATTAAGAAGAATTCCAGTCACATGATTATTATTACAAGGTGTTGCCTGGGACAAAGCCACTCCGCTTCACTTGGCAGTCATACAGCCAAGCCAAGCTTCGCTTTCTACATCTTATAATGCAAATAAAATGAGCCGCAGAGCACCCTAGCAAATTGGATCTGGCGCCCTTCATCACCGAGCTCGTCGGATTGCTTTAACGCCTCACATTCCATGCCTCGGAGTGGGGATGCATTTGTGATGCTCCGAGGGAAGGAGAAGAGACGCAAAGATTTCTAAGCTGTGGCTCAAGGTAAACAGCATGTTGCAAGGTAGTGAGTTAATGTGTTTGCAAATGACAAAATACAGATGAGGAAAGGCAATTACAGGCTGGAGAGTTATTGAAAATTTAGGGTTGGGATAGAAAGGTTCGGGGGCGGGGGGGAATTCTCCTTCATTTCCCAGGGCACATGTGCAGACACACATCCCTGCTGCTTTAGCTGTGTGGAAATTGCACCTTGCTCACTGTGTCGGCTGCTCAATGCACAAGCATCGGGTCCTGTTTGTGGAGCTATGCTAATCCCAAATGATGAGGCTAGAAAATATTTATTTGTCTCTGTGTGGCACCTTCCCTCAGAGGATCTCCAAGCACTTTATAGGCTAATCAGTCCTCACAGCAACACTGTTAGCCTCATAATTATCCTTCTTGTTTTACAGGTGGGGAAACAGGCACAGAACGGAGCGTGACTTTCCCAAGGTCACACAGTGAGTCAATGGCAGAGTCAGGAACAGAACCCAGATCTCCTGACTCTCAGTCCTGTACTTTAAAACCAACCTTCCTCCCTATAACATGGGTTCACTGCAATTCATTTCAGCTAAAACATTCATTTTAAAATACACTTGTTGGTTTTAACATCTATGCTTTAAATGAGCGAAATGATATTACTCTACGATCAAACGTGTCTTCTAATGTTGCCACTTCCTAAGACTTTGAAACACAAACATGATGAGCTGCACTTGGCAGTCCCAAGCCTCCACCGAGAACACCAGTTTCCCTGTAACCAACTGATTAACTGCATAGTGATATCAAAGAGCAGCGATCACAGGGTTCCCAGATAAGGCTATCTTTTAGAGAGGAAAGGTCCTTTATCATAGCCACAAAAGTAATAATATTTGGGATTTCTATAGCGCCTTTCATGTGCCAATGTCAAAGTACTTTATGAAGGTGGATAAGGATATTATACATGGGGAAACTAAGGCACGGGGCGGCGGAGTGATCTGCCCAAGGTCACACAGGAAGTCAGTGGCAGAGTTGGGAATAGAACCTGCTCTAACCATAAAATATGCTGTGTCTCAGAGTGAGTTCGAATGATTTTCTTCACCTAATAGAACAGTTGCTTTGGGTGGAGAGGGAGAGCAAAGGAGGCCAGAGGCCTAACCGGTGCATGGTTTTTTCCTTTCCCCACACCGTCCCAGATGAACAGACAGCTCCTCCTTTCACGTAAGGAGAAAACAAAGAAGCACTTACCATCCCTCTGCTCAATCTCTCCCAGAGCCACATATAGGGATCCAAGCTGGGCTTGAAACGGTTCCACAAATTTGGTGCAAACACAGACCTGGTGCTGGACTGAACTGTGCAGGGCTGTCAGGATGGCTTCAGACTGGACCATGTCATAACAGTGTAACCTGAAACACAATCGATTCAATGAACTCAGCAGCAGGGACCCTAAAAAGTGAGTTGAGAGGACGCAAGGAAGAAAAAAGGAAATACAGACACAACAGAGACACTGTTGAAAGTAGCGTTGGCCTGAAAAAAGCTGCTCTCACCTGCCAAATGTTCGCAGTGTCTCCCCATCTGTGACTGATCCAGAGTTAATCTCCCAAGGAAAATAATAAACACCAGGACTGGGCAGCATCTTGCAGAGCTGCTGCTGCAGGTTCCACAAGCAGACAAAATTCTGGGCAGGTATTTAAAGGGATGTTAGTCAACCTTCATAGGCCCCAAAATGTACCTACAAAAAACCCAATGGATGCATTAAGGCCTTATGTATAAAGATATTTTCTCTTGATTGAGAAGTTTAACAATAATCGCTAAGTACTATCTTCAAAGTGCTACACAAACTTTAATTCTCACAACAGCTCTGAGACAGGAACATACTTACCCCATTTCACGATAGGGGGTAAATTGAAGCGCAGAGAGAATAAGATTTGCCCCACAGTGGGTCAGCAAAAAAGCTGGGATTAAAGGACTTGGGAGATTCTTGCTCTCAGCCCTGTGATCAAGTCGCTAGATTACACTGCCTCTCCGAATATTCCTTGGGTCCTGAAGATCCTATACAGAGGTGATTGTGGTAGTGTGTGTACACAACACTATAACCCCCATAGTAACTAAGGCCCCAAAATTGAGTTATTGCTATTTAATATCCAGGCAAGTATTAAAACCTTTTAGTAAAGACAGACCAGCGAGCTGACAGAATAAAAGTCCAAGGTCTAACAGCTAGATTTATCCAATAGTCTGCAGAAACCCAGAGTGGCTGCAGCCTTTTACAAAGGTGTACTGCTGGTGCAGCTAAAGAGACTTCCGCCTTTCCCCTGTGAATGAATGAACTGAACATCAATCGTATAATATCAAACACTGATAGCATATGATGTGCCACATATAGCTGTAAAATGGGGGACTTGATGGAATCTAATACAAATTAAAATGGGGATACAGGCCGTCCTCGAGTACAAAGGAAGTCAACTGTAAGTAATACAGCTTTGGGCAAAATATTGTAAACTTTAGGAACAGGATTTGCCTCATGGGAAAGAAAGAGGTTGCATTCCTATTGATTTATTTTAGCTAAAGTAATAAAGTGAAGCAGCAAGGCTAAACAAGCATGCTTCTGCTATCAAGTTAGTGAAATACACCTGTGCTAAAAAAAAGGCCGTAAATAAAAAGAAATGAGTCAAATAGTGTGTTTATAATGCTAAGGACCGTTAACCACGGAGTGGAATAATCCAAAATGTAACTGCTTGGTTAATAATGCACAGACTCAGCTCAGCCATACATGCTAAGGTCCAACCATTGTTAAAACAAGGAGAACAGAAATGGAAGATGGATACGCTGTTCTGACCTGCTGGACAACCACAGTTCTTGACGTGACTTTGCCCTATGTAATGGACTGCTAAAACAAGCTTAAAGAGCATCAAAGAATATGGAAATTATAGGAACTTTAAACTGGACTTTTCAGCCGCTAGCAGAGTGTTGATGGAGAAACTGCAATTTGAGCGAGCGTAACTGCAAAACTGGCCAAAAGTATGCACCCCAAAGGGAAAGCAACTTGCAGAGAGTGTTCAAGGTATGTCCCAAGGTGGCTGTACCAATAGTTATGGTTACCTTGTCTTACACAAGCTGGTCTGACAAGATGTGTTGCACAAAGAGACTGGAAAATTCCAGTTCCAGCAGCAAGAGCTCATATCTTGTTCCCTGACTGGGTGGTGAGAGAGCGTGACTCACTTTGAGTTAATATTTCAAAACTTCAGAAGGCTGGGTCACCATACGATTAGTCCATGCCAGCACTTCCAAGAGGAACCAAGGTGGACCACCCAGCAAAAACAGGCCTGTCTCCTTCAACACATCGTTTCCCGAAAGCTGAGGACACTGAGAAGGAAGAAGACTGAGGTCTGGGCCAGCCATGTGGAAGCTCTCTTGGTGACATCAAGTACTTATCTCAGATAGGCACTTCTAACTGTCTTTCTTTCTATTTTCCAGGCATTCAGGTTGTCCATTAGCATATTTGGGGGGGCGGGGGAGAGGAACTGTCCTTCACTCACCTGTGTTTGCAGAGTCAACTCCTGTTGTGAACAATAACTGAGCTGAAAGCTAACAGATCAGCAAAGATCTGGTGATAAGTAATGTTACAGACTGTCAATATCCTGCTATATCCTGGACAAACCTTATGGAATTAAGCTAAACTTTACTGAATTAAATTAAACCTTATTGAATTAGGTTGAATACCTTTTAGGTCTATTGTATTATTTAAAATGCAATTGTGGTGCTGTAGGATTGTATGTATCTTTTCTAGGGACTTGACTAATGTAAATGTTAGGAACGTTAAAGGACTTTTTGGGACAATGCGTAGAAAGAGGATTTCCTAGGAAATACCTGGGCAGTGAGGGGAATGCAAGTGACCCACTTCAAATCCATTCTTCGGAAGCTACGCCCTGGAAAGAGAAGCTAATTGTCTGTTACTTTACCAGCTCCTGAGATCAAAGATGCCTGAGCTATATAAAAAGTGGACTAAACATGTCATAAATGTGCCAGTTCTGAGCTGAGGCTGTTATGAACTTGACAACAAGAGACCCCTTTGGAGTCTGAAGGACTCATTTGCCAGTTGTCACTAGTCACTTGTTGGAGACAGCTGGGGGCAGGGAGATCTCTAGTAAACTTATTAGCGTGTGTGTAGGTTCTTTTATTGGTTTTAATGTTTTCTCTGCAGTGCTTTTTACCTTAAGAATAAAGTAAGCTTGCATAGGAAGTCCTGTTTGGTATCTTATAACTGTAGCCATTACACCTGTTAAATGTCTTTGAAGAGAACCCAAGCAGGCCTGTTTAAGCAGACTGGCTTTGCTGGGAATACCACTGTGAAGGCAGGGAACTGTTCAGCTTGGACGTACCCTGTTCAGAAGGCAGCAAGACGTGGGTCTCCACTCATCGGAGGTGATGGCCAGGGGAACCGAAAGCCTGAGAGTGAGTGAAAACAGGTGCATCTGCCCTTAACTCTGACAATTAACACACAGACTTTCTGTTGGGCGATGACCCAAATCAGTCAGTTGACCGCATCCTGAAGCTAAGTACCTATAAGAAAGCGTATGTGCTTGTGTATGTGTTTTAAAGACTATCACAGATGTGTGGGTGTCTTTGTTTTGTAACAGGTTCCAATCAAGATTGTTGCAGAATAGTTTTAAAACTGAACAAGTTACTTTTGTTAACTGTGATTATAGAACAGGGGTCGGCAACCTTTCAGAAGTGGTGTGCCGTGTCTTCATTTATTCACTCTAATTTAAGGTTTTGTGTGCCGTAATACATTTTAACGTTTTTAGAAGGTCTCTTTCTATAAGTCTATAATATAGAACTAAACTATTGTTGTATGTAAAGTAAATAAGGTTTTTAAAATGTTTAAGAAGCTTCATTTAAAATTAAATTAAAATGCAGAGCCCCCCAGACCGGTGGCCAGGACCCGGGCAGTGTGAGTGCCACTGAAAATCAGCTCGCGTGCCGCCTTTGGCACGCATGCCATAGGTTGCCTACCCCTGTTATAGAACATGGTGCATATATCTACTACGATAGTTAATGGTTTCACCCGGCCTTTCAAGTTCTAGGTGTATACAGACATAAGACAAAGTGTGCAAGCTTTTTGAACTGTCACAAACATAGGTGATTATCTTAAGTCATTAGGAGGGTTAGTCACATCCTACAACTAAAATAATTCATTGGGAAATAGGCTAAAAGGGTTGACCAATGTAGATCTACTGGGAAGAAGACCTTGGTGATTTGGCATGTAAGTAACTTACCAAATTTGTTTTGTGATCTAGCAGTGGATGGTTTTTCCTCTGAGTTAGCAGCACTAGAGTTGATAACCAATTGGCATGAGTGAGGCCCTATCCTTAGGGACTCTGTCAAAAATCTAAACAAAGTCACCTTTCCAAATTAGTAATTATCAATGTTTTCTACTGCGGCTGTGTAACTTGATTCCGAAATCTGAAGGGCAATACTGACTGATTTTCTAACTTAGTAGTAAACAGAAAATAAATGGAGTTAGACCTACCTACACCCAGTCTGAATTTGACCTATAGGTTCTACAAATGAAGGAGTCCTGGTCAAGACAAGATTGTTCCCTGTTGTACATTTACTACTGTATTGAACCCTACTTTCAAATGGGGTTTCATGCACTTCCCTTGAGAAATTATTTAGTAGCCCTCACTGTCATGTTACAGAAAACTTGCTTCAGAAATAGCAGACAGGATAATCTCACCTTACTACTCTCACCTCTGGCATGTTGGGATCAGGCTATTTAGGGTTTACTATAGGTATTAAAGTTTCAGGAACCATTGTAATGCCACCTTCCTGGGTGGAGCCTGGATCACCTCAGCTATAATAATACTTTACACTAATGTTGCCTTCCATAAAGGGATCTCAAGGTCTTTTGCAAACATTAATTAAGAATCTCACACCACCACTTTAGGGACAAAAATATTTACTGCTCTCATTTACACATGGGGAAATTGAGGTTAAAGGACCTGCCCATATTTATGCAGCAGATAAGTGGTAGGTATTTTTATCCTAGAAACCAAACACAGGAGTCCTAACTCTCGGTCTTGTTCTGCAGCCATAAGACCTTCTTTCCTTCTGTGACAGAGACTGTCAAAAAGTGGCAAGTACAGCTGGAACACTTGTGAGATCAGCAACTTCCTGCAGCTTCAGTATATGTATATGGAAGTTAGGTTCCTTAACTCCATTTAAGGGCTTTAATATGCAGAGATCTCTCTCCACAGGCCTAATCCAAAATCAATGGAAGATCACTTGTTGGCTTCACTAGATCCCAGGAGCCGAGCACATGGAGTAGTCATTTCTCTTTTCAAACTATGCTTCCTGATGCCCTCAGCAGCGTATGTGCAATGGGCCCAGTCATTGAAGGGTGTCATCATCAGCCAAGTGGAAAACCAGGAGCCCACTGTCAGAATAAATCAGTGCTGCTCTCAAAGTAGCTCACAGGGCCTCCCGCAACACCCTGCATCACCACCTCTTCCAAAGTTCCACCATGCCACACTTGTGCACACCCACACCTCCTGCTGGCAGGGCTCCCACCGTACGCCAGCCTGTTGTGCACAGGAGCTCCTTCCCCAGGAGACAGTGGGAAGCAGGAGTGAAGCTCCTCATAGCCAGGAGAAAGGGGGAGCAAAGATTCCAGCACACCCACCCCAAGAACCTGAGGAAGGGAGAAGATTCCTGATCAGCTTCCTCTCCCCAGGCCTGAAGGGTACATAAGGTCTCTGCATCCCACCCAGCCCCGCCAGGCCTTGGTGAGGAGGGAAAGATTGTAGCAGCAGGGCCCGTTGAAAAGGCTACAGGGCAGCACTAATTTTGGCAGGGAAGCACAAACTGATTTGGAGAGCGGGAAGCAGCAGTAGGGTTGCCAGGCGTCCGGTTTTGAACCAGAACGCCCAGTCGAAAAGGGACCCTGGCGGCTCCAGTCACCACCGCTGACCGGGCCATTAAAAGTCCGGTCGGCGGTGCAGCGTGGCTAAGGCAGGCTCCCTGCCTGCCCTGCCTCCACATGCTCCTGGAAGCGGCCGGCATGTCTGGCCCCTACACGCAGGGGCAATCAGGGAAGCTCTTCATGCTGCCACCACCCCCAGCACCGGCTCCACAGCTCCCATTGGCCGGGAACTGCGGACAATGGGAGCTGTGGGGGTGGTGCCTGTGAGTGCAGGCAGCGCGCACCGCACAGAGCCACCTGGATCCTCTTCCTAGGGGGGGGGGACATGCTGGCCACTTCCTGGAGCAGCACGGAGCCAGGGCAGGCAGGGAGCCTGCCTTAGCCCCGCTGTGCCACTGACCGGGAGCCCCCTGAGGTAAGCGCTGGCTGGAGTCCACACCCCAATCCCCCTCCTGCACTCAAACTCCCTCCCAGAGCCCGCACTCCAACCCCCTACCGCCCTAAGCCCCCTCCCGCACCCCAAACCCTTCATCCCCAACCCCAGAGCCCTCACCCCCTCCTGCATTCCAACCCCCACCCCAGCCCAGAGCCCCCTCCTGCACCCCAAACCCCTCATCCCCAGCCCCACCCCAGAGCCCACACCCCAACCCCCTGCCCCAGCCCAGAGCTCCCTCCTGCACCCTGAACCCCCTCATTTCTGGCCCCACCCTGGAGCCTACACCCCCAGCTGGAGCCCTCACCCCCTCCCACACTTGAATTCCCAGCCCAGTGAAAATGAGGGAGGGGGGCTGGAGTGAATGGGGGGGGGCAGGGCCTTAGAGAAGGGGCAGGGGCGGGGCCTCAGGGAAGGGGGTGGGGCAAGGGTGTTCAGTTTTGTGCAATTAGAAAGTTGGCAACCCACAGCAGCAATTGACTGCGGGAGGAGGGAAGCAAAAGAGTGAGCGATGGAAAGAGGAGATTGTAAAGGGGGGGAAGAAGGGAGAACAAGGAGGGAGAACTGGAGGGTTTGGGGGCAGTCCATGAGGAAAGGATAGCTGGCAAGAGTTCAGGGGACCCAGAGAGGGTGTATAATGGGGTCAGTGTCTCCTCCCCAAAACCTGAGGGCCACCTCATGTTCTGTGCTATAGAGCATTAGCCATTTACCTCCTGGGGCTTAGGAACCTCAGTCACTCATGCTAAGGGGAGCTTAACTCACCATGCAACCTGGCAGGGCTGCTTCCCCCACATTTTGTGTCACGTGTCTGTTTCCTTAGCTCACAGCTGGGACATGGGGCACCCCATTCCCCACCCTTTTGCCTCTGATTTCTCTTTCAGGATCTTTAGGGCCTGCTCTGTGGTTTTTTCACCCTCCGTTAGGGTCTCTGTGACCCTCCCTCATTCTCTTGGGACCCTTGGGGGAGAGGTCATACAATGCGCTGCCCCTTACCTCTCTCCCTGCCTCCCTGGGAAGTTTGCTTACACACAGACACCAGGAACTTGGAAGCCAAAGAGAGATCTGCAATAAATCTCCTCCCCCTGCCTTCCCACGTGGCCAGGCGCCTGGCCACATGATTAGAAGAAATTGCTCAGCCCAGTCTTCCCTTGCAGGTGGCAGCTGCAAAGCCCTGCAGAGGAGCTTATGCCAGTGAATGTGCGTAGTCGGGTTCTCCCAGTCCCAGCTATTTAAAGAATGTCTGTCTCCATTAATCACTCCCTCTGCTTTGTGCCAATGATGTGTTGCAACCCGAGGCTTTAATAGTTATTGGCTCCTTCCCACATATTTCTGAAAAATGTATTACAGAGGTGCATTGGACAGAGGGCAATCACAGTTTCCGAAGGTAGGAGGCTAGATATGCATCTAAAATAGAGAAATCCAGGCCAGTAACTTATGTTTAGTACCTATACAGTGTTATGAAGCTGAAGGGCTACACTTCGTCCGTTTCACCAGATATATTTATTTGTGTTGATTTTAAAATTAAATTGTGAAATAATCTTCGTGGAGAGGTACCACTTTGGTGGATAGCGGAGGGGACTGGGAATGCTACCTGGATTCTATTTCCAGCTCTGATGCTACTGGCAGTGGACTAGTTTATGCTCACTTTGAGTGCCCATTTATCTAATTTCGTCTGAAAACTGATTTCATTAAATCGATGCAGTTTTTGGTGAGAACACTCTTAAATCAGTTTAAGAAGGCTTTATATCAAAATAGTTTAAGGAATGCACTGCTAGAGCCCTAAAATGTCACTGTTCTTTGCAATTAATTCACTGGACTGCACTAATTGCATCACAGAGCCCTGAAATAGTTACTTGTTGCAATGCATTTAGTTCCACCCATTGTATATGCAGGGTGGGACTGCTGTGATTTCAACAACAAAAAACTTGCATGGCACATTATGCAAGTGATACCAAAGTTCAAAACCACAAGAACCTCAGTGGCCTTTTGGAGGAATATCCAGCATTTGCTCAGGATGTAGCTGTGCACGTCACTTGTGCCTATTTGTCAGTGCTATCCATTCCTGCTATGGCAGCTAGTTCCTTCAAAATATAGATGATCAGATTTAGGGTCTGGTTTTTTCCCCTTGTGTTTTAAGACACAGCCTTTTAACTTCTTAACCCATTGATCTCCCCCCTCCTGAGCACAATAACTCACTGCCTCAACCTTTCCCTGATATGCAGTGTTCCCCTCAAGGGTTGTCACCTACTAGGCTGTGGGCTCTGGCTTTAGTGCTTAATTTGTAATGAAAGAGGTGCCGGAGCTCAAACCATTTTTTTTTACTTTCATAACCGATACAGCAAACCCAGAGCCAGGGTCCAGCCCTGGTACAAATTAAGCACTGCCTGGCCTGCTACTTGGCCAAAGCCCCACTCCACCTTTGCACCTTGCGCTGGGGTGAAAGAACTGCTGCCAGAGGTTCCTCGCCCTGATTACACCAGTGAATGAACCCAGGCCCCGCCCCCTGCAAAGAGCTAGCTTAGCACTAGGCTGCAACGCAGTCACCCAGCAGGCCCTTGCGCATGCGCGCGTGGTGAGTGACGGAGCCGCGAGCCAATCGCTTTCTCTTCGGGTCGCCGCCCTCTCACGTACCAGGCAAGGGGGCGGGGCTAGGAGCGCGGCTCGCTGCTGCCCGGCTGCCGCTGGCATTGCTGCCCAGTCAGTCTGTGCGAGCTGGGTGGGGGTCACGGAGTCGGGGAGCCGCCGCCGCCATCGCAATGAACAAGGATCTGCGCAGGGAGCGTGACTCGGCCTCCTTCAACCCCGAGCTCCTCACCCACATCCTGGATGGGGGCGCCGAGCGGACCCGGCGCCGCAGGGAGATCGGTGAGCGCCTGAGCCCCCCCACGGGCTATGAGGGGACCCCCCCCTCACGTGACGGAGCCGCTCCGGGCGCCCCTCTCGCACGGGCTCTGAGGGGACCCCCTCTCCTCATGGGACGGAGCCGCCCCTCCCCCACGGGCTGTGAGGGGACCTCCCCCCTCCTCACGGGACGGAGCCGCCCCCGGCGCCCCTCCCCCACGGGCTCTGAGGGCCCGCCCCCCNGGACCGAGTTCGTTTCCTTGTTCTGCCACAGACTTCCTGTGTGACCTTGAGCAAGACATTTGGTCTCTCTGTGCCTCAGTTCCCCACTTGTAAAATGTGGCTAATGTAGCACTTCTCTACCTAACAGGGGTGTTACAAGGCTAGATACACTACAATAACGGGAACCGTATGAGTACCTTAGTGCCCTGTGGTGCCCTACCAGTGAATTACTGACTAAAAGATGCTTGAACATACACTTAATGTGAAAATGATCCACGGCAAGAAGTATTTTGACTAGCAAATGCACCTGAACTTGCTTCAGAGTTTAGTATCTCAGGGCTGGGCATAACAATCCTTATAGTTTTACCCTTCCTCATGGGATGACTGTCTTAATCTCTTGACCATTAATTCCTTTTCTGTTCTTCCCTTGTGCCCTCAGAAGCCTTAGTTCTGAATGATCCAGACTTCCAGCATGAGGATTTGAATTTCCTCTCCCGCAGCCAGCGCTATGCGGAGGCCATCAGGAAGAGCGCGCTGATGGTGGTGAAGCTAAGAGAGTATGGGATTGCAGATCCTGATGAAATCTACTGGTTTAAAAGGTACCTGACTCTGATGCAAAGCAGATGCTAGAAGAAAATTCTTCTGCATCATCAATGAAATCAGAGCTTTTTTTTTTTTCCTTCAATTTTTTAAAGCAAACTAGGAACCTGAGCCAAAGCCCCCATGTCTTGACTTCAGTGATCTTTGACGCAAACCCTAATTCCCTAGGGATCAAATCTATTGACTACAGTGTCCATTTCCTCAGACTCCTTTAGTATAAACCTAGCAATGATCAAATCTTCTGTAATGCCAAAGATAGTAAAAATTTCCCTTAAGATGAAAATGTGGCTCTTAGTCATTCTAAATTAACCATAAGGAATTAAATATTTTGACTGTTTTAATTAATGGGGTAAATGAGATCACTGTCTTTAATGTACTTCTATGAAGCTGATTACTTCACTTTGTAAATAGAGCTATTGTATTGTCATTGTTGAAGAGGTCCTAAGACCATTTTCAGACAAAACAATGTTTTTGGGTTTGAAATGTTTCCTTTTAGCCCAAAGAATTAAAGTCTGACCTTTCATTTAGCTGATCTCTTATATTTTTTGCATTATCCAAAGTTGGAAAAAATGTCTTTGACAACTGAATTGGACAGAGTCTAACTTGCCATGAACTTAGCTCTGAATATGGTTAAGCACCTTTGACACAGTTTAAGAAACTTAGCTGAGAAATCAATGTCTGACGTAGCTTTCAGTTAACTCCTTCAAATAGTGACTGCAAAGCTAGACACCTAGGCGCAAAGGCATGAGTGTACCTGGAGATGTATTCATTTAAATAAACAAATATGCATCTGATTGTACCTACTAAGGGCTCAGTCCAACTCCTATTGAAATCCATGGAAACACTGGATTGGACAGATAGGCCAAATTCATTAAGATTCACTGTCCCATCAAAAATGGTTGTAGTTCCCAAGATAAATCAGGGGACTCTAAATCTCTTGACATAGTTGTTCTGGAAAGTGATTCTTTTGGAAGTGCTCTTTCAACACTGAATATCTCTTTTTTTTTTTTTTTAATTTATATTCAAATTCATTGTTGATTAGAAAACTTAGATACTGTATGGCAAACTCTAATTCACTTGTCCTGGGTGAGGCTTTTTTTGTTTGTTTTTTTTTTAATGGAGGAGTAAAATATCAATTCTCAATTATTCTTATGGAAAAAGAGTAGGCAAGTAGATCTTGTGGCCCTGGGTAGCAAATTTTCATGATTTTTTGCAATGTAAATACTGTATATTGGGAACAGATGATAAACTATTTTTACAGAAATTGAAGGAGTGTTCTCAGCTACATGTGTAACAGGATACATTTGGTCTTTGATGTACAGACTTGGATTTATAGATGTATTTCAGGTCCAGTGAATTACTCTAACATAAATGAATAAGACTATTTAGTATTTTATATATGGAATATAATTGTTGTTTGTACATACCAGTTCCTGTCTTCTCTCTTGTTAAGGTAGCCCTCTTTGTATATTTTCTGAATTGTACAAAATATTATAATTCTTCCAATGAGGAAATTCAGAGTGAGGGTGGTGTTTGCACTAAGAATCCTATGTTGTTGCAGTGTTATGGATGACAATATAGGACTTCATTTCCACTGAAGTCAGTAGACCATAAATTCAAATGGGTTGTGGATTAGGCTTTAACTGCAAAATTCAGGAAGTCCAAAGTTCTCATTCTGGCAACAGCCTTAGCTTCTTCATATGTCACACAGAATTAATGCAGAAAACTTAGCATATGCAGTAATAAAGTACAGTACTATATTTGTGTATATGAAGTAGGGATTTATGTGGAAACTCTGAGTTTCCTGATACTCTTTGCATTTAAATTGTGTAACATAATATTCTACTAATATACAGGAGGATTTTGGTATTGAGTTAATATACAGAAGAAATTAAGGGGACGATTTCACTTGCTTTACAACTGACAAAATGGGAGCAGATGTTGAAATTTGTGCTGAGCAAAAGTTTTTTTTTCTTTAATCAAAGATAATATGTAACTATACTTGAGGCAAAATGTAACAAAGTCCAGTAATTGCTCAGTTGATTTCTGGCTAGAGTTCAGTGTTTGTTTTTGAGTATCCTCCATTTGTCATGTACCTAAGTATGTACAAGGGCTACATAACTTTGGGCAACTTTTCACTTTTTGCTTCATTTTCCTTATCTGTCAAATGGGAATAATACTTCACCAGGGGTATTGTGAGAAATAGTTTGTGGTCCTTTATCTAAGGGCTTATCCATGCAGAGAGTTAGAGTGAAATAGCTGTTGTGCTTTCAGTTCACACCGTAACTTATTTTGTAATAGCTTCCCCACATAGACAAAAGCTAAGTGCAAAGTGTTTTTATGGTTGCCAGTCAGACTCTCAGTTATGGAACTTGAAATATTTTTGTAACAAACCTTATTTTCACACACTAAATGTTCAAAAAAAATTCAGCTCCTGGGTTGAAATTTTCTGGCCTCAGGGGAATTGTTTTTGAAAATTTGAGCAAATTCCTTTCAGTAGCTTATGTAGCCTACAGGAACTTTTTAAAAAACAAAAAAATGACAGAACTTTGAACTTGGGAGTTTGGTATGTGACTACCCCTTGTTGAACTACCTTCATCGTCACTCTGGGAAGGTGGGAAGAACGGATTGGCTAACAAGCAATTGGGAAATACTTTTAAACATGCTTAATGAACATCTGTTAAGTCTTAGAGAGTATTAAACCCCTTTGGGGAATCAGAGAATGGGGAGTGTGCATTTCCAGACCTGCGTAGTGTGTCTGGATATTCTGGGACCAACATGGCTACAACTACACTGCATACATTCAGTATGGAGAGTGAAACCAGGTTCAGTCATCAAACTTGAATGCCCAGGATTAGTGGGACTGAGTCAGCTGCCCTATGTTAGGGAACCCTGGGCTTGAGTGTTTACATTGTATTTTAATCCTATGTTAAGACTTTCCTAACCCATGCTTGAACCTAGGGCTCTGGCATCCACACTGCAGTGTGCAGACCCAAGTCAGAGTAACCATATCCCAGCATCCCTAGCCTCCCCCACCCCCAGAAATGTGGCTGCTCTAGCTCTAGGGCTGTGGTGCACTGTGGGAAAACTTTACTCCCCTCCCTGCACGTTACCAGGAAGCAGCTGACTTTGCAAAAGGTTTGATGGTTCTCTCTCCATTGCAAACCCAGGAGGCTCGCTGATAGTGTGCTTGCAGATCGGTGCTCAGAAGAGAATGGGTTAACACGACCTGAGCCGTTTACAAAGGGGGGTGGCTTCCATTTTCAATCTGGATTCCAGATTGTTGAGCTAGAGAGAGGATTAAGGAAGTTGTTCCATGGAATTGTGGGATACTTCCAGCTGACTCCCGGGACCGGACTCAAGCAGTGGCAGGGGGGCAATTGTGGCTTAGCATCCTGAAAATGTGGCATCATGTATTACCTGGGTATTTTTCTAGGGGCGGCCCCCTGCCGAGAACCTCAGGTCCCCCAGCCTTGCGTGTCCCTCTTCAACTGGATCCCAGACGGGATCAACCCAGAAGGGCCCCGCATGTCCCCAGGCAACACCCCGTGGGACAACAGTACGTCCCATCGCCACCTAAACCCCCCTCCCAAAACGTTTGCATCCACCTGGGAACAATGGCCCCTACCTCTGAAGGAGGAAAACCTCCATCCATACTGCCAATGTTTACGGTTCCACTGGGGGGGAAAAATTTGAAAAAGATGGCTCAAGTGGACTACCGATGGGAGGGTACATGGGGAGGTATTCAATGTCACGAAAGAGTTTAACATGCCATCCGAGTCAATGCTTCACATTGACAGCTGGCATTGGGATGTGGTTGCAGTGTTAGTCCTCGGATGGTGTAAAGTTCAACCTAATCCCCACAGTCCCAAATGGTGGTATATCACGCATGTTACTCGCTCCTCCACACACACCCGCCAATGTGGGGAGATAAATATTACCTGCCCCGAACAATTTGCAGCACCCCTCCTAAATTGTAGCCTCCTCCGCTCAGCTCCTAATCTTCAGGAAACAGTTCTTGGAAAGCACCTCCACATCTCCCTCCACCAGTGGTGGTGGCAGATGTTACCCGCCACTAAATGGGAGGCAGCCACTCAACTCTGGATCCTCCTGAATGCCACCTTGGAAGCTTTAGACATTTACCTGCCCTTGACACGCTTTCAGGTCCCAGCCTTCCTTCCCAATTGTACCGGGGGCGGGGGGGAACCCTCCAACTCACCCTTCTCAGGCATACGTTGTCCTTGTCCNGCTTCACATTGACAGCTGGCATTGGGATGTGGTTGCAGTGTTAGTCCTCGGATGGTGTAAAATTCAACCTAATCCCCACAGTCTCAAATGGTGGTATATCACGCATGTTACTCGCTCATCCACACACACCCGCCAATGTGGGGAGATAAATATTACCTGCCCCGAACAATTTGCAGCACCCCTCCTAAATTGTAGCCTCCTCCGCTTAGCTCCTAATCTTCAGGAAACAGTTCTTGGAAAGCACCTCCACATCTCCCTCCACCAGTGGTGGTGGCAGATGTTACCCGCCACTAAGTGGGAGGCAGCCACTCAACTCTGGATCCTCCTGAATGCCACCTTGGAAGCTTTAGACATTTACCTGCCCTTGACACGCTTTCAGGTCCCAGCCTTCCTTCCCAATTGTACCGGGTGGGGGGGGGAACCCTCCAACTCACCCTTCTCAGGCATACGTTGTCCTTGTCCCCCCCGGAAAAGGCGGACCATAGTGAGCTCCTTGTGCAGGGGGCATGAGAAACGAGCGGTTGGAACAATTGGAAAAGGCCATGGGACTGGTCATAAGTGCGGATCTCACCCACCTGACAGTGGCCACCTGCCGCCCTCAGACATACTGCCAAATTGGTCCTCCACACGCGGGATACCTTCCAGGGACTGATTAAAACCATAATTGAGGCCGGGAACCAACTAACCTGGGATTCAGTGTGCTCCCAGCTCCAATAATATTTAATCCAACAAATCTGTAGCATGTTTGTGCTATATTGCTGTTTATGTAGAAGGCCAACAGTAACCCTAGCCACCGTATCAGAGGGAGGGTGGAAACCGAAATGGTGACCCCTCACAACAAAATGTTGATTTGGGGTTAAGGGGGGGGGGGAACTGTCACAGGCCCAAGGACTCCCTCCCTCAGGGGGTCCTATGGGAAGGCAAAGCAGCATTGTATGTTGCTAACGCGGTCGCAAGCATCGCAAGGCATTTCGGGGGAGGGTCAAAGGTGTGAGTGTGGAGTGGAGGAATCCTTTGCAGGTTGCGAGAGGCCAAAAGGGAGAGGGAGGAAGAGAGCAGAGAACAGGGTAACTCAAAACCTCAGCTAGCTCCGTCTGAAGATAAAACGCTGGCCCCGGTCCAAGGTCATGGGCCTGAGAAAAAGTCTGCAGCTGCCCAGCCATGAGAAGAGGAGAACTAAGTGGAGCAGGGCTGCAGAGATTGCAGTAAAGACAGTGAGAGCAAATGAGACGGCGAAGGCCAACGGGGGGACGGACATTGGAGCCGGTGTGTTTTGGGAACGCCAAGGAGGCCACAGCAAGCTGGTTTGGACTGGTACGAAGAGCACCAGGAACAGAGGGCCCTAAAACAAAAACACCCCCAAAAGAACCCAGGACTTAAAAACCCTCCCGAGAGCCAAAGCAAGTCTGAGATCACAGCGAATGCTGGACGACCCGTGCACGGGACAAGAACTCCCGTCCACCCCTCCCCCTCTTCTTACGTTACACCCAGGCTTGGCTAGCCTCGGGTCGTGCGTGTGTGAGTATGAAAGTGGGCTAGGGCTCGGGTACTAACGCTTTCTTGCTTCCTTTGAGTGACATGGGAGCAGTCCCAACACTCACCGCTGTTATTTTATTATTAATAAAGCTTTAAAACTTAGACACTTGGTGTGCTCCGTCATCTCCTCCCCTAAAGATCCTGCGGCCTCAGCCTGATCACCTGATGCCCTGGGCAGATTGGTAACAGAAATCTGTCACAGCATCTATGCTGCAAAGCAATAGGGCTCATACCCTGGGTCCCAACTTAACTCGAGCTCGCGCCCTCCAGCCCTGCAGGGTCCTGGGACCCTGGTTCTGAGCCCTGGGTTAGCACAATTGTAGTGTAGGATGCAAGGGGAGGAGGGGCTTAGGCTTAAACTCAGGCTCAAGCACAGGCTTACACTGCAGTGTAGACATACCCATAGAGCCAGGTGCCTTGATTGGAATAAAAATAACTTAACATCACCCAGTTTATTCATGATTTAGATCAGCAAGCAGGAAACCTTGATTTAAATTGTTTTTTTGCGCTTATACATTTTAGTTATTTTCCTAGAGAAAGATTGACTTTTATTGTTTGGTAACCACTGACAGGGTAACCAGCCTTGTTACTGAGGAGGAAGTGGTAGATGTGGTATTATCTTGACTTTAGTAAGGCTTTTGATACTGTCTCTCATGACTTTCTCATAAACAAACTAGGGAAAACTAGCCTACATGGAGCTACTATAAGGTGGGTGCATAACTGGCTGGAAAACCATTCTCAAAGAGTAGTTATCAGTGGTTCACAGTCAAGCTGGAAGAGCATATTGAGTGGGGTCCGGTTCTGTTCAACATCATCTTAAATGATTTAGATAATGGCATAGAGAGTACACTTACAAAGTTTGTGGATGATCCCAAGCTTGGAGGGAATGCCACTGCTTTGGAGGATAGGATTGAAATTCAAAATGATCTGGACAAACTGGATAAATGGTGTGATGTAAATAGAATGAAATTCAATAAGGACAAATACAAAGTATTCCACTTAGGAAGGAACAATCAGTTGCACACATACAAAAAGGGAAATGACTGCCTAGGAAGGAGTACTGCAGAAAAGGATCTGGGGAGTTATAGTGCATCCATAGCTAAATATGAGTAAACAGTGTAGCACTTGCAAAAAAAAGCGAACATCATTCTGGGATGTATCAGCAGGAGTGTTGTAAGCGACACAGGAGAAGTAATTCTTCCACTCTACTCTGTGCTGATAAGGCCTCAGCTGGAGTAATGTGTCCAGTTCTGGACACCACATTTCAGAAAAGATTTTACTTTCTCCAATTTGTCCGCAAGGAGAGGAACAAAAATGATTAAAGGTCTAGAAAACGTGACCTATGAGAGTGAAAAATTGTTCTAATTAACCTCTGAGAATAGGACAAGAAGCAATGGGTTTAAATTGCAGCAAGAGAGGTTTGAGTTGGACATTAGGAAAAACTTCCTAAGTCTCAGGGTAGTTAAGCACTGGAACAAATTGCCTAGGGAGGTTGTGGAATCTCTGTCATTGGCGGTTTTTAAGAACAGGTTAGACAAACACCTGTCAAGTTATGGTCTAGTTATTGGTGCTGCCTTGAGTGCAGGGGACTAGACTAGATGACCTCTCGAGGTCCCTTCCAGTCCTACTCTTCTGTTTCGATGTTGACTTGCAAATAAATGGGGTTTGGGTTTTGTTTTGTTTTTTTAAACTAACCAGGAAGGTACACTATATCTATAGACATTTATTTAAGCAATTGTATAAGTTATCTTACATGTATTCAGTCTTAATTTGTACAATTTTATTATTTTAGAAAATGGTAAATCATGCATTTTATTTTCTAGATGATTAATTTTTGCTTATTTGTATCAAGCTCTGTTTGGATGGAAATTCAAATTCACTTAAATATATAAAAAACATTTGAAAGTTTTAGTTTTCTTTAACTAATAAAGCTTTCTGATAAGGATAAAAAAATTATCAAAGCATATTTTGCATTTAAAACTAACTTTCTTTAATAAATCAGTATTATCTGTAGTTGGTGAAATGAACTGATTGTTTCTAATCACTGTGTCCTTTGAGATTTTCGAACTAGTAGATCTCTTCTTCCCACCTAGTTTTTATTAATACATTGGAAGAGGAAAACAAACTTTCCTGCTTTTACAACTCTCTGATTCCTTAATTTTGAATGAACTAGGCATTGAACCAAACTAGTTGAATAAAACCTAAATGAAGAAAATATTCTCTCTGCATCTGCAGATGAGACTACTGCTTTCAAAAGCAAGTTTAGTGCTTCAACAAACTCTGATTCCAGTTACTTAGCCAGTGACTTCCACCAGTTCAGTGGTTTGACTTTCTTTATAACTCAGCAACAAATATGCACTGCTTAGTATTTTTCAAATTAATTAAAATTATTTTAATAGATTGAGTAAGTTTAGGCCTTAACATAGGTTGTCATAATTAAAATTTAAATGGTTTTCTAAATAAACCTGTATTTAATTTAAATTTTAAAAATGATTTTTATTTTTTAATCTACCCTGCATAGAGAAATCTATAAGTATTGAACATATTTTAAAACTCTCTAGAATTTCCATTCAGATGTACAGAATGTCTTGATTAAGAGTTTACTGAACTCAGTGCTTTCTCCTTCCATTATTATCATTACACTATTTTACATAATACCATCTGTATCTGATCCTGTACAATGAGTAATGCATGTCTAACAATGAATAGTGCATGTCTAACAAATGATTTGTTGTCCTGAAGCACTTACACCGAAGGGACAAGTCTGTACTACACAGTGGGGGTGTGTTCATGGTTGCTGGAATGCTAAACAGAACAAATGAATACTGGAGAGCTTTTAGAAAAGAAGGTGTCTTGCATACCCAAATCAGAGGCCATTTAATCTTGATAACATGCAGGAAACTGGGAGTGGGTGAATGGAGACAACAAGAACAGATGGGAGAAACTTATCCAGAGTGGAAAAGGAGACCAGGGGTGGGGGGGGTGGGAAGAGATAGAAGACCGCAGTATTGTATGTGTGCGTGTGTGTTCTCTCTCTCTCTCTCTCTCTCTCCCTCTCTCTCTCTCTCTCTCTGGTGTCTTGTTTCTGCATGCATCATGCTTACAATTAAGATTCAGAACATTTTGCAACATACAGAACCTCAATACTATGGCAAGGCCCCTGATTACCATGCATAGTAGTGTCCCAGTGTCCACCACTGTATTCAGCAATGGTGGATAGGTACATCACTTGGATTTTTTCTGTTCGTATTCTTCGCAAAACAGTTCATTGCACTGGCCCTTTAAATTTCAGAATTAACATCATACTGAGATCAATGGAAGCAGGTGAAACCTCAGTCCTATTGCTTCAAGCTGTTTGTAGGCTGAGGAAGTCACTAAACTAAGTCATTCAGAAGGTTATCTCAACAATCCAAAGGGCTAGAAAAGTTGGGGATTTTTTTTAAGTAAAGGCTAAAAGCCTGTAACTGAGTTCTGCAGTGGGGATGAGAGATGGATTTCACTGGCTGTGGAATCTCAGAAAACACCGGGCCTTGCTTATAACATACTTTGTTCCCAGATATGGAGGTTAATAAGTTGTGGTAAGATACCACGATCATGCATTTTACTGTGTCGGTTGTCACTGGTTGCTTTGAAATTTGAAAAGATCTACATGACCAAACAGTGAGATAGAAATGATCTTACTTCTCTTCCTCCCACCCTGCCTTCTGGGGGCTCTAACAAAGAGTCTCGTCTTCATTTGCAGCCTGTGATGTTCAAGCAAAAAGCCCTAGTGTATATCAGTGTTCTCACTTTTATGGGTAGAACTTAAGATGTTTTCTATATACAGTAAATTTTTTCTTTGTGAAAGGAGGTGGAGGTGGCATTCATTTCCAGCAAGAAAACAAGTCCTGTCATCTAAGCAGTGTCCATGTTGCTCATTTTGGTTACTCTTTCCTTTCTGGCCCATGAAATCACGGGTTCAGGTCCCACAGCTGGACTTCAGCTTGTACACAATGAGCCATCACACAGGTCAGTACTGTACTAGAAGTTGAGGTGGGCGTTAAACTAAAGTTTGACTACTTTGCTTGTGATAGTTCCATCTATTTTGTTACGATTTTCATCACAAATTGTCATCAGAGTAGGCCAGTTCTTAATAAATAGCTCAACTACTGAATTCCATCATACATCTTGGGGGAGAATTAGTTTGGATCCTCCTGTTCTCTTCAGTGACGCTGAAGCAAGGTGGTTATTATGGAATTATTTTGCAATTTCAGTAACATTTTCCTTTATTCCTGGAGTTATACTTAATTCTTTGGCTAAAAAGATGCATGAAATGAGCACTGCACCCATATGTTGCAAGTTTTCAGGTTCCCTTCCTTATCTCTATGTATCTTCTCATCTTTGCTGCACTTGCAGCATTGTCGGTGACAAAGATATATACTTGACTCTTGAATATTTGTTCACAGTTTGTTATAGCTTTTACTGCTGCTACTTTAAGTATTCTGCTGTATCAGTTGTTTTTGTAAGCTAGACAACGCCATCTCCTATTGTGACACAAGCACATATTACAGGAGCACTGCCACCCATCACGACTCAGATTAATGAATTTCCCATCAGTGTTTTTTTGCACACTGTTCAATTTACCTCTCAGACACTTTCTCCAGCATCCTTCCGGCAATGTCTGCTCTGCCAGGTGGAGTGTAGCCTGGTGGTAATGATTGAACTATGTCAATGAAATGTTTGTTCTGAACAAGACAAAAGGGAGAACTTGTTGCACAAATGAAGGAATCAATATTTTCATCTATGGAATCTTGCTGGTCCTGACTACAAACTAATCCATGGTTTTACTGAGTGATAAAGACTTTTTTTATATATATACACAGGTAATTTGCTGTCTGACATATGTTTAGTTGTAGCACTAGTGGTGGTACCAGCAGATGACTGTAAGGCTGTAGACATTGCAGATGGTGGACATTCATAACCCCTTATGTCTGAGCTGGACCCTGAAACAAAATGGCTTTTAATTATGAAACAATTATGAAGCTTCCTGGGTTGCATGGCATGTAGGTATGTAAAATCCTGTCCAGCTCCTCAAAAAATACAGGTTGCATGTCACCTGCCAGATTTTTTTTCCTGTTGTCCCTCATTTTAATAAAGTGCAAGCAGCTCAGGAGCACCTATATCTGGCAGTGTTAGGCATTCTGGTTATGGCCCCTCAGGCATCTGCCTAACAATGTCCATAAAAAGGTCTTTATTCCAGTGGTTGGCCACAAGAGTTTCCCTCATCAATGCTTCTCCCCAGATGACAATCTGATCCAGTGTCTCGGCGTGGCTCCAAGCAGCTGCTCAAGGCATGTTGTAGGGTTTCTGGAGTATTATCACAGCTGTTCTTATAAACTGGAATCCAGAAGTGAATGGATAATATCTGGCTATGTGCCAGCTTATAAACAGGGGAGGGAACATCCAGTCAACGTGACCATAGAGCAGGGGAGGGTAAACAGGTCAGTAACGGTCGCCCACAAAGCTGTTTGGGATAGCCATTTGGAAGACTGTCAAAATAGTTTGCAGCATCATTGCATGCACATGAACAGCCGACCAGACTAACTCGCTTTGCAACAAAGTTAGTTCACTTTGAAAGAGAACTTCAGAGTTCCCAATACGTGCGGAGTCAGTGCACTACAATGAATTGCATTGCGTGTATGCAAGCGTTTCAAAGCAGATTAACTCAAAGCTGTGGATTAAACCCCCTATATAGACAAGCGCTAGTTGAGAAATAGATGTTTACTTCGCTGATATGAAACTAACATCAAAATGAAATCTGTCAGGGTCCAAGTACAGGTCTGTCTCATCTTACACTGGGGTTACGTTCCGCAGTCAGCGCCTAAAGCGAAAATCGCGTATAGTCAAAATTACATTGAGTGTAATGGCGGGTGGAATCACCTGCACTACAGAAACAGTATTTAAATTGTTATTTTTCTCTTTCTCTTTTTTTTTTTTTTTTTTTTTGCCGACCGCGTAAAGCTGAAATTGCGCATGTTAAATACGCCTAAGATGCAACAGACCTGTAGTTTTTTCCATTCCAGGTGTGTGTGTGTGTGTGTGTGTGTGTGCTGGGAGAATGGCCTGGTTCTATCACTGTGCATCTCTATTCTGGTCACTGGTTGGGACAAATGAGAGCGCTCTGTGTTTCTGCTTATCCTGGACATTCCAGTCTTAGAGGATCAACTGATCAGATACTGGTATGATCAAGAAATGAAAAGAGCACTTAATAAACGTAAGTTCTACAAAATGTCAAAGGGAACGTAGCCACCTTACTATCCATATAGCTTGTGGACTAAAACTTTTCAGCATGTTGTTTGTCCTGTCTCAATTAATTCTGCATGTTAGTATGTAATGTACTCTTGCCTCTCTCTTTCATAGTAATGTGTCTGCATTGCCTTCCCTCCAGACCAGTTCTCTCAATTACTGTTCTGTTCAGTTTAGTGAAATAATACCTTGCATTTTGAGTAAAGGTGTCTATTCACAATGTCCAGCTTTAGCATTCCCTCAAACCCCTCATAATTGGAATGGTATGATTGAAACTGAAGAACAGCTGCCATGATAAAAGTTCATGATCTTGTCACTGGTGCAAGCAGACAAAGATAACACAGAGCACTTGTACTGAAAGAAGCATGGACCATTCGTTAAGAAGCTTCTTCCTTCCTAATCCCTGAATGCTCCTAATTGATAGTGGCCTGTTCAGAATGACTGCACTTCCTTAAAGCAAACCCCACGCTGGAACAGGACACCCATGCCTCACCACTGTTCCAATTACCAGCTCTATTGGGCTTTGAGTCAGGAAAGCTAAATGTTTTCAGTCAAAGCCAGATATCTGAATTTCAGCGAAACTTACTAAAACTAATGGTATGCCCCTCATTTTAAGGGTCCTCAGTTCAAGGCTTCCACTGAGTCCAAGAAGTAGAGCAAGATTTTTGTGATTACTATAATAGGAGCCAAAAATTGCAGGAAGAAGGAACTGTTCAGAAGGTATTGGTTCATTCCCCATTAGCACTGCTTATGATTTCTACATGTCTAAGGTTTACTATTGAGACTTTTAAGTCCATGAACACCAAAAGCATAAGTGAGTCTACTGTGTACAGCTGCTGGAGATGGAGGAAAGCTCTTTCAGGAGCACCCTTAAAGTAAGGCTTGAGACCCTGATCCTTCTTTTTCTCTCCTGCAGAACTTTCCAGGGCTCTTTTGTTGAACCTTTAAGTCTCCACTTCAGCATGTTTACAAACACCTTACAGAACCAATGCACTGTTGCTCAGCAAGACAAATGGCTACCTCCGACCTATGGACTCCAGATAATTGGAACCTATGCCCAGACTGAGATGGGCCACGGTTAGTTCCTTTTAGAGACCAATGGGTAACCTCTGTGCTGTGACTCCGGCTAATAAATTGGTGGTGATGCTCTGTAGTTAAAATCTAAAGGGTGAAAGACACAATAAATATAAATTAAAAAATTTACAAAACCAAAAAAACCCCACACCCCAAAGGCCAGTTGACCATTAAGGCCACGGTAGAGTTCTTCTACTGGTTGACAACACAGTGTCTCACTCGCAAATGGCGTTAATTATGACATTTTTAAAAAAATGCACCTCCTGCTTGCTCACTAACTTAATAGTTGTTAAAACAACGATTAAAAGATGAGGTTTTTGCCTAGAGGAGCTTGAACATTCTATTGATTATGGTACCAAGGACTGACAGGAGTCAGCAGTAGTTCTATTTGTGCCTGAATTTAGGGTATGTAAGTTGCAAAGTTAGGCTAATGCATTGATGAGCAGCCTAAATAACTCAGCCATATGTCTTTAGGTATAATGTAGCTTGGTGAAGTTGTGCATCACATGTTTGTGAAAGACTGGTTATAGGTATGCTTGTCCCAAGCACTGTTTATTCTAGGTGTAGCTGCATTTAGCTATATATTTTCATGGAAAGTTCCTGTTTTATAGGGAAACGCCCTGTTCCTACTTTCTGAATTTATCAAAACACAAGAACTGATCGTGGACCCAGGGAATCCTATTCCCTAAGCAGCACAGTGCCCAAGACTGCAAAATATACAAGTCCCAGCAAGCGAAGTTTGAGTGGCTGAGAAAATGAAATGGTTCTTTTTACACGTCCTGAATTCAGACCTGGAATATGCCCAACATATTGTAATTTCCCAGGCCAGATAGCAAAACCCATGGCTTGGATCTCAGTTACTTTGGTTACTACTACCTATGCCAGCTGAAAATGCAAAGAAGAGTCACTTGATGGAATTCTTCACATCACTATGATAAATCTACAGGCTCCAGCTCTAAACCAAACTAGCTAAAGACCAGAAGTTGTGAAACAAGTGGATGATATCCTGTGAATAAACAACTGCTTACTGATCTCGTTTCCTTCCCCCTACAAGTTTTAAATCAAATCTGTCCTACAAAAGTGATTTGGTTTTGCATGCTGTCATTGACCTATCCCTGGGTGAGGATCAGTTTGCTTGTAATGTTCACCATGTTCTGTGACTAACTAGCCGATTGATTGATTGATTGATAAACCTAACACAGCTAGTGAGAGTGATGGTATATTGGAACAACTCACACTTTCCATGTCAAAAACTGATTCTTAACATGTCTGTTAGGAATGTCTGCTGTGAATGTTGGGTAATTATTATAATATTGCACAGGCTACATTGATGATATCTGACTTCTAGTTAATATTTTTTTAGCCTGATATTTATAGTGGCTTCAGAGGTTCATGATAGGTAATGGTATAGGAGTTTTTATCCAGTCCAGAATGGCAGTGAAGGTGTTGGTATCAGGTTCAGTAGCCTACATGAAATGAGTTGGCTTTCAGTCCATTTCATAGTGATTAGGTGTTCATTTAAAACACCATATTTGGGAGTAATTGTCAATCTGGAATGGCGCATGGAAGCCTTTTCTCCCCTCCAAAGAGGTCCTCTCTAGCACATGGTTGAGGCTCATTGATGAAGTGGAGTTGGGGGACTATTGTATTGTCACCACCTGTACTGTATCTGTTGTGTTGTTAAATAAGGATTTCAGTTTTCATGACTAGGGCCCTACCAAATTAATGGTCCGTTTTGGTCAATTTCACGGTCATAGGATTTTAAAAACCATAATTTTCATGATTTCAGCTATTTAAATCTGAAATTTCACAGTGTTGTAATTGTAGGTTCCTGACCCAAAAAGGAGTTGTGGGGGGGGTCACAAGGTTATTGTAGGGGGGGTTATGGTACTGCTACCCTTACTACTTCGCTGCTGCTGGCAGCAGCTCTGCCTTCAGAGCTGGGTTGCTGAAAAGCAGTGGCTGCTGGCTGGGAGCCCAGCTCTGACGGCAGAGCCACCACCAGCAGCAGCACAGAAGTAAGGATGGCATGGTATGGTATTGCCACCCTTCTGCGTTGCTGGCTGCAGAGCTGGGCCCTCAGTCAGCAGCCACCACTCTCCGGCTGCCCAGCAGCGCAGAAATAAGGGTGGCATGGTATGATATTGCTACCCTTACTTCTGCACTGCTGCTGGCGGAACGCTGACACCCAGCTCTGAAGACAGCACAGAAGTAAGGGTGGCAATACTGTGACTCCCCCCACCCCCCTTAAAATAACCTTGTGACCACCACCCCCTGCAACTCCCTTTTGGGTCAGGACCCCTAATTTGAAAAATGCTGGTCTCCCCCATTAAATCTGTATAGTATAGGGCAGGGGTCGGCAACCTTTCAGAAGTGGTGTGCCGAGTCTTCATTTATTCACTCTAATTTAAGGTTTCGTGTGCCAGTAATACATTTTAACATTTTTAGAAGGTCTCTTTCTACAAGTCTATAATATATAACTAAACTATTGTTGTATGTAATGTAAATAAGGTTTTAAAAATGTTTAAGAAGCTTCATTTAAAATTAAATTAAAATGCAGAGCCCTCTGGACTGGTGGCCAGTACCCGGGCAGTGTGAGTGCCACTGAAAATCAGCTCGCGTGCCGCCTTCGGCATGCGTGCCATAGGTTGCCTACCCCTGGTATAGGGTAAAAGCACACAAAAGACCACATTTCATGGTCCATGACGCATTTTTCATGGCCGTGAATTTGGTAGGGCCCTATTCATGACTGTCAGCTGGGCACCTTTCACCAGCACTAAACTCACTTAAAAGCTTGATGTTTCTAATGTTAAAGTGACCATTAAATCTAACCCAGCTGGGTTACTATATAAGGCATGGGGCGTTACAAAATATTGCTGTCTAACAATTCCTTTTGGATCTTCATTATAACAAGCCCAGCAATTAGGATTGCCACCCTCTGGGATTGGCCTGGAGTCTCTAGGAATTAAAGATTAATCTTTAATTAAAGATTAAGTCATGTGATGAAATCTCCAGGAATACATCCAACCAAAATTGGCAACCCTACCAGAAATGCCAAAGTAGAAAGAATTGCTGTTACCAGGAAGCTCTATGTGTAAAAGAACATGCCAGTGTATAGTAAAGTGCATCTAGATCTAGTACAGAGAATACTCTAGTCCATTCTGTCAGGTATTCTGGCCCTTTAAGCCTCTAAATTGAGACCAGTGCTCTTTCAGGAACCCAAATCTGTCACCTGAAAACTACGTTCATTCTATGAATGACTTGGCAAAAAACTACATATTTGTACAGTATAAAATATAGGTACTGGACATGTTGTCTTTTGAGGATCAACACTTCTGCAGTACCTACATCCCAGCCACTCTAGTGTTTTTCCTTCTTCACTATGTGCTGGTGTCCACAGTTGAGAAATAATCCTACCCTCTCACTAGTACTTTCCAACAGATGAGGAAATGTGTTTTTCACCAAAGTATCCAAAATGTCCTTATGTGAAACCTCTCACAAGAAGTTCCAATTGGATGAATTATCTTGAGACTTCAGAACAAAGAAACAAGCTTAGGTTACCACAGTTGGGAGATTTGGGGGTCAAACTGAAACACTTCTCTAACTAGTTGAAGGTATCAAAACTAGTAAGGGTTAATAATAATACATTACATTTTCTGGTGTCCAAAGACTTCTGGACTCTGGAACTAGAACTAAAAATAACCTGATAACCAGTATCTGATAGAATTTGGAGTGGGCTAGATGAAGTGGGAAGTACACATTATAATGAAGCATGTTTGGTTTCGGGGCAGGGGCTCTGTTCTGGTGATGCCTTGACTGATGATGTTGTTTTTCACATGCAGTTGCGGTCACTAGCTTCGACTGATTGCTTATGCAGAGCACTGTCCTTTTTTGTTTGAAGGCTTCTAAAGAGCAGACAAAATTTTAGAAAAAGAGGCTGTGTTGGAGGATGGAGGAGATCATAGTTGGAACTCAAGTCCATATATGCTACGTATGTCTAATTTGCAAGTCCAAAGCAAAGTCTAAAACATTGACAGCTATGACAAGTTTAAGAAATCTAGATGGAAACTTTGCTCTTTCTGCTGAAACAAGTGGGACTTCAAGTGGTAAGGGGTTTGAGCACTTCCTGGAACCCCATTCAAATCATGAAGCTGTGTAGACTTGACTCAGTTCCAAAATAATCCAATCTAACTTCAGCCAGCCAGCTCTGTCCTTAAACTAAAACACAAACTGACTCATGCCAGCCTTTATCCATTTTAAATTCAAATGTGTACTTGCTTCCAGAATCTTCTTTCTCATTGGTTTGTATTAACTCCCTATACTAGCCAACATGCTACATCAGAAATAGATTTTCCTCAACTGGAGCCGAAGCTAAAAAGGGGAGTGTTGCAAATGCTGTCCTGCTTAGCATAGAGGAAAATGCACTGCAGTATGATTGAGTATTCCAGATCTCTTTATAGTACAGACCAGAGAAAAGGACAGTGCTTTAGTTTTCTGAAATATGCATGCTAAATTCTTAACACAATTTTTTTTCCGCCCTCAATCTTCACCTTAAACCTCACGCTTGCTTTCTTCCCATAATATTCCCTTCACATTCCCACCCCTCGGCATTTCGGCACAGCTGTATTCATCGTGGACGGCCTGAGCCTCTGGACCTCCACCTGGGCATGTTCTTGCCCACCCTCCTCACGCAGGCAACCCTGGAACAGCAGGACCGCTTCTTCATGCCTGCCTGGAACCTGGAGATCATTGGCACTTATGCACAGACCGAGATGGGCCATGGTACAGTACATTTGCTCAAGTATATTCACAAAGGTGGTTTTCTGTACAGAGGATGTCTATCTGCACAGGGAAAATGGCATGCACTTTCCAGAATCTCTGCAGGTGCAGTTCTGGCCATGGGGAAAAGTGTACACTTTCTGGAATTTTAAATAGTTCACATGTACTATGCATAGTACCACTCTGTTTAATGTTTGATCTCTAAGAGTTTCTGATGTGCCCATCATTGTGGTGTCTGGGTGTATTTGATATTCACTTTTCTTGTCACTCAAATGAGGGAGACTGAGACTAATGAAAATACTCTATTTATATGGGTGTGTTGATATGAGCATATTTCAGCTTCTACACACACGTGACTTTTCTGCCTCTCCCTGATCAGTTTGGTTGCTCTACTTGGCATTCAGCTGGGAGGCAGGAGTGCAGACTTTTACAGAGCCTGAAAGAGATGATAAAATAGTGAGTCAGTTGTTCTTTCATTTGGGGCTGACCATAATTTAGAGATCACCTGGGTAAGCCCAGTTTCTGCACCCACATATCTCTTTTAAGTTCCCTCTTTTTCTTCCTACCGTGGCATGCTCTTTTCATCATCAAGAATTGAATGGTTTTTCTCCTTTGTCCACCCACTTCTCACTCAGTTAGTTTCACAGTTGCCTTTCCTCTGCTTACAGGCTTAGGGAGAGGTGGGAGATACTCAATAATGTTTTCCCATCATTTTTTTTCCCCCCCAACCACATTTCAATGTCCCTGGCAATGACCCAGTTTCCTGGCCCTAGGCACAAGTGAGCATTTGCTGAAGTCTTGCAAGATCAGTGGGGACCACGTGTATGTGTCCCACGTGTATGTGTCCCACAACTTCACAACACATGAGCACATTCTGCCTGGAGGACACTTGTTTTTTAAACTTGTCGGCGGGAAAATGTTTTGAATAGTGAGCTTGGATCTATCCTTCACCTACAGTGAGACATCAAGAGACAATGAAGCCTGACTTGCAGATATTTTAGTAGTAAAAGCACAGTCATTTGAAATGAGACACTTATGTACACTCAGATTTGAAGCTCATGATGGTGGGGTGGCCTGGCAATTCAGTAAGGGTGTATTAAGTTGGCTATGGAGACACCAGAGGTAGAACTACAAACTTTGGAAATTGGTGCATGGACACATCAGGGTAGGGTCAGGCCTCTTGATGAAATGCCCATGTAGTGTCAATGGTTCTGTAATGGTCTACCCTCTGGAGCATCAAGTCAGTCCCTCAGCTGGTCATCTACATCTAGAGTTAAATTGACTGGACGCCAGTGCAGGGAATGTCATCTGGTAAATAGAGCTGCCTTCAGTTTCTGTGAAGTGAGGACCTGGGATGAAGAGAGTGGAAGCAGTTAATGGAACTGTTACCTTCAGCCTGTTGTTAGTGGCTGAAGTATGTTGAGTAATCTAGCATATGTGCTCTTGTTCTCACGTGGATTTGGGAGAAACCGCTCTATCAGATGAGTGGGATACAAACCCATTGGAGAGGGAATAATGATGGTAGCACTTCTTAGAGCATGTTTTGTTAAATGAATGTGACTTTGTTTTGCAACTAATCAGATTCCAGTGTCAGTGTAATCAGGCTAAGCTATGGCATTGTGGATCATTTCTTGATCGTATGCTTCTTGACACAAAACCAGCAAAGTGTCACGGTGGAGGTGCTTGAAAATTAAAGGGCCTAATTTTGGATCAACCTGAATACTGGCACTTGTATCATCTGAAATAATTTTACATTTCCGGCTTGGTGCCCAGGCAGTCAGATTAATAACTCCCATACTTCTAAAATTCCATGCTCTAAGTGTACACTGTAGTGTGTCCTCTCTACCTTTTGGGTTATATTGTTTGCTGCATCACTGCTGGAGTTCAGCAATTCATTGTTCAATTCTGTTTCTGTGTTGTCATCTGTGACTGTCAAAATATAATGTGCTAACTGCCCATAGGAACTCACCTTCGAGGCTTGGAAACCACTGCCACCTATGACCCCGCTACGCAGGAATTCATCCTCAACAGCCCCACTGTGACCTCCATTAAGTGGTGGCCAGGTGGACGTAAGTGAATCACTGTGCATTTGAACTTGAAAGCTAAAGGAGGTACTCTCCTGTCTGTAGGAGGTGGTGATTCATGTCCATGTTAGGACTGTTGCATCTGGAAGTTAGTGACTGGAAATTGGTACAAAAGGAAGTTGCGTGTAGAGCTAAATCATGCTTCAGACAGGTAGGAGATTTATCAAAGTTCAGCTGTAATCTTGAATCATCAGATTTCTTTGGGCACTTTTTTTGAGTTGTTACACAACATGAGTTTAGTATGACTTTAATCTGAAGTTTTATCCCCTGTGTATCTGAAGCCTCTCCTTCATTTCTGACTTAGGCAGAGCCCCTTTGACTTCACTAGGAGTCTTGCCAAGGAATTGTGTAGTACTGAATGTGATCCTTGAGACAATTATGAAGCTGCTTCACACACAACTTAAGTGGCTTTAATGAGAATTCCATATGTGAGCCAGCTATAGGATCAGGCCCTTAATTAGCATTGAAGAGCGAATATATAGTAGAGCTAGTCAAATCTCAGAAGGTGTTTTATCGAAGAGAGAGTTTGCATGTATTAAAATGATATTATTTTCTCTGCTCTTGCAGTTGGAAAGACCTCAAACCATGCCATAGTTCTGGCTCAGCTCTACACCCAGGGCCAATGCAAAGGGCTGCATGCCTTCATTGTACCCATACGGCGGCTGGGCACCCATGAGCCCTTGCCAGGTAAGAGTCTACACTGGGGTTTAGCACTGTTGGGAAACAAAGGGTCAACACATTGTCAGGCCATATAGCTTTGCAAGCATTGTTAACGTACATGGCTTATCTTTCAGACTGAACTCAGATAGCAATGCAGTGCAGAACTATAACACTTCAACACAAGTGCATGGATAGGTCTTGTGTGGCTCTAGAAGCCAGAAGGCTCTTACCTTAAGACTTAAAACTGTGGTTCCCAAACTTTTCAGCATGACGCTGTCTTTTTAATTTTTGAGAAACCCTCACGCCCCCACCTCTCCTTTACCATCATCCAACCCCAACCCCCCCCCTCCCCCCCCCNCTTGTTGCTGTACTCCCAAGCTGGGAGTGCTGTGGAGGCAGCATGCTCCTCTCCTCCAGAGGGAAGGAGTTCCTTGCATCGTTCTCTAGCCAGGAGTGGCACTGACAAATTTTGGAGAGCGGTCCCCCAATCCCTGTATTACAGGACTGGATGTGGAATTTGAAGATCCTTGTGGTTTCCATCCATACTCTTGCAATAAGAGGACAGGATAATGTTAAGTCTGCTTATCAGCTGCCATTCATAACAGAATGCCAAGAGCTCCCAGAAATCTAGACTGCCTGCTTATTGATGGGTCAGGTCTTTCACCTGTTGTTAATTCTGACTCCTTCCCACTGTTCTATGGCAGGCATTACTGTGGGTGATATTGGGCCAAAATTTGGTTATGATGAAATGGATAATGGCTACTTAAAAATGGACAACTTTCGCATTCCCCGGGAGAACATGCTGATGAAGTATGCCAAGGTAAAGGAGTGAGCTCTGGAGCCAGTCATTAACAGCTCTTTTGTAGTGACCTGGCACAGCGTTTTCAACATACTATAACTCTTCCCTCTCTGGGTTAAATCCGTCCCCATTTCTTACCAATGGGTTCTCTGTGGGATCTTCTGACCATGGGGATTCCCTTACTTTTCATTCTCCACCCTGAAAATCCTACATCACAGCTATCGTGTTTGCTGTCTAGAGAAGCAAACTTGCCTCCTTTAGGAGCCTGTCAAATTCAACCCTTAATTGGCCAGAGGGGTTGCTACTGAGCTATGCGTGGAAGAAATGATACTATTGTATTGTCCTAGGATCTCCACAGGCCTTCCAGCCCTGTATTATAAAGCCAGGAGCAAGAAGGGTTTGTTTCTTAATCTCCAGAACTTCCTCCAACTCTGACTAAATGGAACTTATTACTAAGGCTATGTTTTAGTCATGGGTATTTTTAGTAAAAGTCATGGACAGGTCATGGGCAGTAAACAAAAATTCACATAACCTGTCCTTGACTTTCACTATATACCCCTGACTAAAACTTGGGTGGGGCTTGGAGCGGGTGCTGGGGTGGGAGGGGCTTTGTGGGGCTGGGGCGGGCTCCCTACCCAGCTCCTGGGAAGTGGCAACCCCAGCTCCTAGCTCCACCTGCTGCCTCCGCTTCACCCCAAGCCCCAGTTCTGTAGCTCCCATTGGCTGGGAACCGCGAACAATGAGAGCTGTGGGCGGAGGAGCTAGGAGCTGAGGGAGGGGAGTTGCTGTTGCCCTTCCAGGGAGCTCCCCTCCAGGTAAGCACCGCCCCACACCCCAACCCTGAGCCCCCCCACACCCAAACTCCTGCTGCTGGGGGCGGGGAGGTCCCGAGACTGCCCCAGCAGCAGCCGGTGCAATATTCCCAGGGGCTGCCCGAGCTGCTCAGGTGGCTCCTGGGCCAGTCATACCGGGCTGCTGCAGAAGTCACGGAGGTCATGGAAAGTCCCGGAATCCGTGACCTCCATGACAAACACAGAGCCTTACTTATTACTAATGTGTAACTGACAGTTAGTTCCTGTGCAACTCTGTTTCAAATAACCCCCTTCACTTCACATCCCATGGTTCCAATGAGCAAGTTCAGTAGCATTTCTGTAGCTGCTCTTAATCCCAAATCACTCTGTGAACTATACACAGTCACTTTGCACAACAGGGGTGGATGTGGCAGCTTATTTAACATACACCACCACCATATAGTAAGCCTGGCTATGAAGTGAGGAAGAATACTGCATCAATCAGAAACTATTGCAGGAATTTAGAGACAGAATGGAATTATCCAAATTGGAATATGACCAGCCATAGGCGTTAACAGCTCTACCCTTAGGAGAAGTGCATGAGATCTTTAATGACCATTTTAGGACTCATCCAAAATGCAACACCTCAAGCAAGCACCCTGTAACTGTAATTAATTACTGACTCAGAGGGAAGAGTTTCAGAGTGGTAGCCGTGTTAGTCTGTATCAGCAAAAACAACGAGGAGTACTTGTGGCACCTTATAGACTAACACATTTATTTGGGCATAAGCTTTTGTGGGCTAAAACCCACTTCATCAGAGGGAAGAGTGGCATCCACTGAATTATTAGCACTTCCTGTAGAACCCTGGGTTTATCTTTAGGAGTTTCTCATGCAAGTATTGCTAAGGACTAGATGACCTCTTTAGGTCTCTTCATCCCCACTTTTCTATGATTCTGAGACCTGAGCCTTATTAAATGTGACTTAATGTGGTTAGAGTCCAAGCTGGTATAGCTGAAGACCATAGAATTATTGCCTGCACAGGACTCTCTAGAATGGTAACTCTACTCTCCATGATGCACCTAGAAAAATGTCAGAACGTTTAGAACAGTAGACATACGTTTGATCACTTTTACAAGAATGTCTATTGGTTTGCCTTTTTCTTAATGTGCAAGGAACTTGAGATGAATATGTCAAACTGTCTCTCCAGCCCTCCTCCTTTTGCTTGCAGCTACTACAGTGAGAGCCACTTCTAAAACTCTTCAAGTGAGGTAGGGGACATTAAACTTGTGACCTGGTGTTCTTTGACAGAGGCTTGGGAAGTGTAGATACATTCTATTCCACAGTAAGGTGGCAGCTGCTGCTGAAATTAGAAGCCAGGAAACCTCTTGGGTCACCATCCTGTTTTTCTGTTAGGTTGAACCAGATGGCACGTACGTGAAACCAGTCAGTGACAAGCTGACTTATGGGACCATGGTGTTCATCCGATCCCTCATTGTGGGGGAATCTGCTCGCTCGTTGTCCAGGGCTTGTACCATTGCCATCCGCTACAGTTCAGTGAGGCACCAGTCTGAGCTAAAGCCAGGGTAAGTGTAGTGGCTGCAGTGAAATGATGCCTGTGTCATAGGTGAAATGCCAAAAATACATGGGTGTTAGACAAAAGGCAAGCATTTCGGGAGCGGGGGGGCAGATTGTGGATGATGCATTTTACCTTGGCAATTGAAAGAGAAGCACAGATGCCTCCTCACTCCTAGCTGGAGCTGACTGAAATGCAGGATTTCTGGTTTGCAGAAAAGGTTGTGGTTTTTAAATGTGATTTCATTCCAAATCAGAATGAAATTAAATTTATTTGAAATTTTCGTGAACTCGAAATCCTGGGCGGGGGGGAAGAATCTCATACAATGCATGGTGTTTCTAAAAAGAAATCTATTCCAGGGACCTCGACAGCTGCTGAGTGAAATTAACCTTCTTGTCTTTTTCACCACTGTTATTCAGGTTAAACTGGGGGGGGGGAGGGAAGGAATTTAATCTGCAGCTGTCTAGGCCCCACGTCATGCTTGACTGGCATTGCAGGGAGCCAGCAGGAAGCCCTGGGGGTGCCCAGCCTGGGCCAGTCCATGTGGCAGGGCTGCCCCAGAGCTGCAGACCCTGGCTCTGTGCCAGGGAGCTTGGAAGTCCTGACCGTCCCAGTTCAAGGCAGAGTTCTCAGGGCTTCCAGGTTGGTTGCTGCAGAGTCAGAACTTGAGGCTCTATTAGAGCCAGAGCTTTCAGACTCGTGTTTCCCACAACAAGTAGTCTGGATGCTCTGGAATGGTGGGTTTCTCTGCCTCAGTGGCTCCCAGAGATTGGGAAGCAGGGCATCCTGGGGCCTTCTCTGCCTTGGCAGTCCTCCAGGAAAGTGGAATTGACATGAACATTCCAGGCAAGCAGCCAGAGAACTGTCACTTTGATTTTCTGCTGAAAAAACTTCAACCAGCTCTACTCCCAGCCCTGCAGTCACCTCCTCCAGCTGCCAGCACTCCTGCTCTTATACCCTCAAGTATCCTCACCTGAGTTGTGCGCAGATCCAAGTCCCACTTGTTGTGGGAGCCTCCCTACCAGACAACCCCCTTATCCCACCCCAGACATACTTTCTAGCTCCCAAACCTGTTTTATCTTCTTTTTTCTCCTGTGTCTTTGCGTACATTAGTGAAACCCTACCCTAAACATTCCCACTGGACCCAGTAACCGTACTGGACTCTAACAAATCACTGAGGGCTTATCTACAAACACCATGCATTAGTCTGCACCCGAGAGGTATAAATTCTAGTGCACGCTTGCATGTTGTTCACTTATTGGCCTGTGTAGACCCTGCTGGCATGCACTAAAAATGACCTTGTGCATGTTAATGAATTGAGACTATATGAACATGTACTTGGGCACTTTTAGTGCGTGCCAGCAAGGTCCATGTGGGCCAATTAGTGTCTGACATGCTAGTGTGCACTAGAATTTACAGTCCTCGTTATGGACTCAAGCACCATGTAGGTAAGCTCTTACTGTTATACAGGATGTCTGCAGAAACTTGGCAGCAGTCACAGTAGTGACTCTCATGTTTTGCTATAGGGAACCGGAGCCCCAGATCTTGGACTATCAAACCCAACAGTACAAACTCCTTCCTCTCCTGGCAACTGCATACGCCTTCCACTTTGTTGGCGCCTACATGAAAAAGACCTATCACCGCATCACTGGTGACATCAACCAGGGGAACCTGAGCGAGCTGCCAGAGGTAATTGTCCTGTCTGAAAACTGGAGGGTGATTCTGATACTTTATGTAAAAGCTGCTGTGGCCTGTGAGCTAATAGTCCGCAGTCCTCCTGGGCAAGCAATAGAGGCCTGAGATTTTCAAATCCAGAGGTTCTAGATTCAATCCCTGCTGATGACTCACCCAGAGGCATCATTCCATTTGCATCTATATACTGCACTGCACATTTAAAAAATGTGAGAGTTAGTGACTCACCCACGATCACCCAGAATGTGGTTTTGCTGAGCTGGGAATGGAACCCAGCAATCCTGACTTCAAGTCCTCTATTGTAGCCACTGGACCATGCTTCCAGTGAACCAGGGCAGCACTGCTGTTAATCAAAGATATTGGCAGAACTAAGAACTTTGTGAGAGTGGGGTTGCAAGATGCAATAACTTCCAGATAACAGCTAGTGGGTGGCTAAAGGAATAAGGTGAAATGACAATCTGCAGTGGAAAGCCATCTTTGTCTTGTAGACTAGACAAAGTATTGGAGTATACACTGTAAAGAATGATATGGTATAGGTAGAGAGAAATGGGCTGGATGGCCTAATATGTATTTTTCTAGCACTAACTTCTGATGATACAATTGGGGTCAACAAAAGCTAAAGATTGAATAACACTATGATGCACAGCAGGTAGATGGTGCTGATTGTACACTATATTTATTCTGTTGGCTGCCACGGAAGCCCACTGTGCTTGTGAGCTAATAGTGGAAATGCAAACTGGGTGGGCACCTGTGGTAAAGCAGCAACCTAATGCAATAGACGTGGCAGCTACTAGTTCTGCTTTTCTCCCTTAGCTCCACGCGTTGACTGCAGGGCTAAAGGCATTCACTTCATGGACAGCCAACGCTGGCATCGAAGAATGTCGAATGGCATGTGGTGGGCATGGCTACTCTCGTTGCAGTGGCCTTCCTGATATCTATGTCACTTTCACCCCATCCTGCACCTACGAGGGAGAAAACACTGTCATGATGTTGCAGACTGCTAGGTGAGGTGACTTCTTTCAAGAGATCTCCCTACTTAGTCGTTAGTTGTCCATGTGCCTGGAGAGATGGTCAGAAGGGCACACAGATCACCTGTCTACTCCATCTAACTTGCAGTCTTCCTTCTCTTGGATCTATATATTTCTGTCCCCTTCTCTGGCTTCTGCTATAACTGCAAGTATATGCAACTCCTATGTATTGGCTAGTAGTTCTACAGACTGTACCCTAAAGTTAATCTGTCTACTCTGTATCCAAATGAATGGAGCAATGCAATCTTTTTTTTTATTCAGGTTCCTGATCAAAAGTTACACCCAGGTTAGTTCTGGTCAGCTGGTTAGTGGCATGGTGTCCTACCTTAACGACCTCTCAGGGCAACACATCCAGCCACAGCAGGTGGCTGCTAGGCCTACAACAGTGCATATCAATGATCCAGCCAGCTTGGTGGAGGCGTATAAACTGCGGGCGTCAAGGTGAGTTCACACTTAATGCACAGAACTACGCATTAATAAAATGCTGTAGAATGTGTATGTTCGTGAGAAATGTGATAGAGCTAAGCTGTTCTGTTAATGCAGCAGCATGCAACATATGGTCTGCAGACCACATCTGTCCAAGTGAAATATCTTTCAATCTTCAAGAAGTGATGCTTTCTGCTAGGTGTAACCCAATCCCAGATACTTAGTTTCAAAAAACTCTTGACCATTTAAATTCAACAGAACCTAAGCACTTCAGCTCCCTGTGCAGCTGGTTTGAGGTTTTTTTGGTGTAAATTCAAACTTGCAGATGCAAAGATGAATCAAACTGCAGTTACCTTACTGGAGAGGTTAGAATAGTGGTGACTGCAGACCTGGTGGGGAGGAGAGTCATTAATATAAAGCCCTACACCTAGGGAGAGGAAAAATAAATAGCACAGGTACTAAATGGGGACATGAGGCTGCTTGAGTATTTCCATCTCATTAAAATTAGGTTTATTTTTATCCTGTTTCCTTAAAGCTGTCCTAATACTACTCTGATGTAGCCATGCCATCCTAGTTGCACCAGTGAACATGGGGGTTCTGGAACAGAAAATGTTGGGATGGGGTGAGAATTGAGCTCCTTAGTGCCTAATGCATCAGCAAGACACAAGCCAGTTTCTATGAATTTTCTATAGTTGGTATTGTTGGTATGAGGCCACTTTGCAGACTGTTTCTCTCTTCACCCACCATCCCCACACACCTTGTGTGAAACAGGCTTGTTGAAGCAGCAGCAAAGAACTTGCAAGCTGAGCTGAACCGCAGGAAGAGCCAGGAGGATGCCTGGAACCGAACCTCTGTTGACCTGGTGCGAGCATCTGGGGTCAGTAATGTCACTAAATAAGCATGTTTTGGAAGCATCTCAACTCTACGTTCTCCTGTCTTCTGCTTCTTACCTTGAATTCCCTACTGTTTTTATATACCACTTTTGCAGGCACACTGTCACTATGTGGTGGTGAAGCTTTTCACAACACAGCTCTCAGAAATTAATGATGCAGCTGTCCATGCTGTGATGAACAATCTGTGTCTCCTGTATGCGCTCTATGGAATCAGTAAGCACACAGGGGATTTCCTGCAGGTCAGTATCACAGTTTAGTATCCCAGATCTCAAGAGCCACAGTGCTCTGGTCTGAAGTTACCGTGAAATGGAAGACAACTGCAATTGCTTGGAGTGTTCAGGCTCGCATAAGACAGAGCTATTTCAGAGGGGGCTCTGGAATTACCTTCCTCTGGCAGCCCTCCAAAGGCATTACACTGGCTTCTTGTTTTCGGGTCAGTGACTGTAGGTTGCGTAGTATCAAGCAGAGAGATAATAAGAGATGGATATCGTGCACATGTGATGATGCCAGTAATTGTATACACACCCCAACGTGGGCAGTACCCATTTGTAAATAAGCACAGAAGAAAAGGGCTTCGTCTTCAAAACCTTTCACCTTGATCAGTCTCCTGTCAGAGTATCCAAGTGGTCTGATCCAAGCTACTTCTCTTTATCTCTTTAACTCCAGTGGTGCTTTAGCATACTTGTACAAACAGTGGGGTTTTGTAAGTTCATGCTGACATAAGTATGGTCTCTCATTGCCGCCTCTTCCATTTACCAAACAGAGTTATGAAAACATGAAGGATTTAATATAATGCAAGTGCTAAGAGAGCTTCTGATTTTGGGGGTTAAAATACAGGCACTTTCATTCTTTGGAGTCCCCTCACTAAGAGGAAATAGGCTGAAGGGATGGTCTTCTTCCTCCTGTCTAGAAGACCAATGCAATTACTTAGCATTTTTCTATCTCTAATATTTTGACACACTGGCCTTCCCTGTAGGGCAGAGTTGACCTGCAGTCTAGTCTAGTCTCTCTCAGAACCATGAGAGTTTGTGCATGTAATTAGATTATGTTCTGATAAGTCTCTTGGCTTTTGTCCCAGGCGGGCATTTTGACAGATGCACAGGTTACTCAGGTGTCCCAGCGTGTGAAGGAGCTTCTGGCTGCCATCCGTCCCAATGCTGTAGCACTAGTTGATGCCTTTGATTTTCATGATAATCACCTTGGATCTGTGCTTGGCCGGTATGATGGCAACATCTACGAGAATATGTTTGAATGGGCAAAAAAATCCCCACTAAACAAAACAGAGGTAAGGAGGAACCCTTATTTCTCCCTCCTAGTTCCTACTCTACTTGTCAGGGAGCCAAATGATTCAGCCCAAAGCAACTGCAGCTACAAAAGCCCTGCTGGAAGATTCTGCAAAAAACAAATGCCTTTACGAAGTGTGACTATTTTTAATGAGGAAAGAAACTGACAGTTGCCCTCTAGGTTTTTGAGAATATCTGCTGCTGTAGTAAAAAATCAGAGACCTATATGGTAATGAGCCATGGACAGTTTTCCATCTTGGAAAACAGGATAGAATACAGTACCCTGCCAATATACTGTAGCTTTCCACTTGCCTTGTTTAGGTCCATAGTAGATTAGGTATCTTGAACCTGAGACTAAGCCAGACCTCTTGTAAACACTGCTAGGAATCCCAACAGGGTCAATCAGCCCTTTGTTCTCTCAAGGTCAACTGGGAGCATGCAGTTTCCTGTGGGGATTTAATATTTTTTAAACAGACTTGTCCACTCTCCATAGACATTAAAGATTCCATGGCCCTTCTTGTGAGGAATAGTTGGGGGAGGTAGTTTGTTCCAGTGTTCTGGCCAGATTCCCTCTTTTTGACTGCTACTCGCATACTGCAGAAGTGGCTGTTTCACTGGTTCTCTATTTGTATAGATACACACACTTTTGATCCTACAGGGTATGTGTTTAAAAATAAAAACATAAGAAATTATTTTGATCTAATTTCCCTTTTTCCCCCCCCTACAGGTTCATGAGTCTTTCCACAAGCATCTGAAGCCAATGCAAGCCAAGCTGTGAAAATGTATTTTTAAAAACACACTATTGTCCAGCTCTAGAAACTGGATGTCATTGCTTTCCTTCAGGCACCTGAATCAAATCTTTGAAATCCTAATAACTGTAGGACAGTAAATAATTTGTAGCCTCTCTTTCCATTTTTATATATTGACAGGGTGGGGTGGGGGAAATTAGAGAGCGTGCATAAGAAGTGTATGTGCTTTTTTAAAGTGCAATTATAATCCTTGGGAAATGATCCTTTTAAGCACTGGGGAAAGTTGTACAGATTCATGCAAGGCTTCCATTTGTGAAGCTGCTAACTGCAGAGGTCACTCATCTGGAAAGCATAGCAGGATTTTACTACTAAGTAGTTAACTGCATTCAGGCAATAGCTGCTGACGAACAGCTACGTCTTGTTAAAAACCACACTTTTAACTCAGCAACACCCTTCTGCCACCATGGTGCATCCCAGTATATACACACAGCTGCTGACTGAATCATCCTGCATCTTGCTGTGCACAGTGACGCCTACGTCAACTGGTCAGGATCCAAGGGTTTACGCAGGGAGTTGGGTCTTAATCAAAGCTCTGTGATATTCTCCATTTTAATCCATCTCTCTCCCAGTTAATTACTCCTGTCTCCCTGGGCACAGCACTGTCCTTCCAACAGGGGTGCCTGAACCTCCTTCCCTGCAGCAGGACCTTCCAGATGCACTTAGGAATTATATCCCCGGTGTTTTTTCTCTGGAGCTCATCCTCAATCAAATCATCCAGTGAGCTTTCTCCATGGTATTCCATTCCATCCTTTCTTCGACCCACAAACACCCCCTTTACACCTCCATATCCCATGTCCATCACTGGCACCCTCCCCTCTTTGAGGCACTCAACTAATGGCAGCTTTGGCGAGAGAACGGTGACACTGTTCTGTCCCCCCCGCCTTCCCCCACCAAGGCACATTTCAGCCAGGAGCAAGTTAATGGGAGTTCTGCCATCTTTTTAATCTTTAACATTTCCATAGTACTTCACATCTGCAAAGCACTTTACAAATACTAATATATAGGTATGCTGTCAAAAGCCACATTTGCTGGTGGGAAATTGCAAACCTGACCAATTGTGCAACTAGTGCTTGCCAGTATTTGATAGCAAAAGTTGGTTGGTTTGGGGTCTTTTAGCCCCATTGGTCTTGCTCTGTGATGTACTGTGTCCAAACATGTGTTGCATGGAAACTCTCAACAGTCTCTCCTAGTGCAATGGTTCTCAAACTTCTTTGATCAGGCCCCTCCTTCTTTGTGTCGGTAGTCGTTTATGTGCCCCAGTGTATATACCACCACCCAGCTCTGAAGGCAACGCCGTGCCAGCAGCAGCACTGAAGTAAGGGTCGCAACGCCCCATTACCACCCTTCTTCCTTCTGTGCTGCTGCTTCCACTCCAGGGCTGACAGCCAGAGCCCTGCCACCTCTAGGTGTGGGATTGAGCAAGTAGGGGAAGGAAAGCCCAAGCCCACATGGTGAGGCTCCAGCTGCCCCCTTTATCACTGCCTCTTGTGTGTGCACAGCCCTTCTGCATGAGCCCCAGCCACTCGGGGCTAACCGCCAGAGCTCTTTTAAAAAACCAAAACCCTTGACACATTCCTGCGCCTCCCTTGGGAAGCACGCCGCATAGTTTGAGAACTGCTGTCCTAGTGGAACATCTGCCATCTTTTCCCCGTTAACTTCCAATGAGCTTTCTCTGAAATGTTTTAAAATGTCCCTTTTAGTACTGAATTGAGACTTACACAATTGCTTTCTGTATTAACGGATTAAAAATTTAACTTTTAACCAATCCTCTGTGAAATCATAGTCATGAAAACCAGAAAACGGTTTGTTTGTCCTCTTACAGAAATCCTTATTCCAAAACAGGTGAAGAGCAGCAACTTTAAGTTTAAAGAGCTCCCTTCAGGATAAGCCGTAATCCTGTGGTCCAGAGAGGAGACTAAACCTCTGGAGAAGCTGGGTCTCTAAGTGTTTTGGCACCCTGTTGTGAAAGTCTCTAGCTTTGGACAACATTTCCACAGAGGCATTTTTGCACTAATCTCTTCAACTAGAAAGGGTAGCTCAGTGTATTAAACCTGGACTGAAATACATAATTTAAAAAAAAATCAAAACTTTTTCTGCTGAACCTTCCAGGTCAAATGTATCTTCTGTGCTGTTCCAGTATAATAAGTGTGCCTTTGCCTTCCACTTAATTCAGTGGAACACTGTTGACAAGGGGCATTGGAGAACCAGCAGGGGAAGGGTTAAAGATTGATAAAGAGAACATCACTAGCAGAATATATGTACAGACTTAATAAACTACAGAAACTCATTTTCAAACAAAACAGTTGCAAATTCTTTCATTTTCTAACTCTTGTGCATATGTCTGCATTGATTCTTCTAACGCATTGGATGGAGTAGAATCGTCTATTAAACTGATAAGATTGGAGCCAAACTGGGCTTTTTTTGGTGGCGACAGGTTCTAGAGCTGCTACCAATCAGAAGTGTAAAAAATCGGATGGCTTTATCTTTCAGCCCAACTTTATTACTAAACTTCCCAAAACAGTCTGTCAANCATTGGATGGAGTAGAATCGTCTATTAAACTGATAAGATTGGAGCCAAACTGGGCTTTTTTTGGTGGCGACAGGTTCTAGAGCTGCTACCAATCAGTAGTGTAAAAAATCGGATGGCTTTATCTTTCAGCCCAACTGTATTACTAAACTTCCCAAAACAGTCTGTCAGATCAATTTGTTTTTAATTAACTTATTTTTAACGTTACCTTCTACTTTGATTCTCAGAGCACTCTAGAACAGTAAACACAATATAGCATAGAACTAATGATAGAGTAAAGGTAGCTAGAAACTTCTTTATTGAGCAGAAGCCTTTTTTTAAAATAATTGCCAACACAAATATCACCTCATAAAAAAAAATAGGGCAAAACTATCTCAATTGTTAGCAAATGGTGTCTGCTTTTATTTCTAATGAGCTACCACAATTTTAATGATTCACCCAATCTTTTCTGAACTGATTGCTAGTTAATCCTCTTAAAAACTAAATGTTACCACTTGGCAGAAACGATAAATTGTAATACAGGTCTGTCGCATCTTACGCGAGGGTTACGTTCCGCGGTCAACGCGTAAAGCGAAAACCGCGTATAGCCAAAATCCCATTGACTTTAATGGCAGGCGGAATCGCCCGCACTACAGACACAGTACATAAATTGCTTTTTTTCTCTTTTTTTTGTGTGTGTGTGTGTGTGTGTGTGTTTTTGCTGACCGCGCAAAGCCGAATTCGCGCATGTTAAATGCGCGTAAGATGCGACAGACCTGTATTGATAATGGCTGAAGCATGTCAATTTATAGCTTGTCATGGTGCTCTACCATGTTAACTCATCGCTTTTGCACAACAAAATTAAATCAATTGTTTCCTGAAGTGTAATAGTACCTATTTAGCTTAAGCAAGTGACTGCTAGGGCCTGGTCTACACTAGAAAATTAGATCTGTTTAACTATGTTGATCAGGGGTGTGAAAAATCTGCACCCCTGAGCAGAGCTGTTAAGCCGACATCAGTCCCTGTGTGGATAGCACTAGGTGGACAGAAGAATTCTACCGTCACCGTAGCTACCATCTTTCATGGAGGTGGATTTACCGAGGCTGATGGAAGAACCCCTTCCATCAGCTAAGGTGGCATCTATGCTGAAGCACTACAGCAACGCAGCTGTGCCAGTGTAGTATTTTAAATGTAGACAAGCGCTAAGTGAAATAATTACATTGCTTGTCAAAATATATGCTTCTCATAATCATGCAATTTATAGGCCACTGAATTGGGTTTCATTGAACACAAGATCTCTGAGATATTGGTATTTTAATTAGGGGATGCTTCTCGGCAAAGACTGAAAGTCTTCCAAGGAAAGCACCTGCACCACTCTCTCCCCAGACATTTTAAATGACTGGAAAAGGATTAGAAAAACATAGTGAAGGGAACAATTCTGTACTTGCCTCAGGAGCTGGACTAGATAGGAAAGACATTAGCTATCTTTAATTTCTGTTCAATGCTAGTTTGAAGGTAATCCTGTGTTCATGTGAGCTCTGTCATGCTTGTTAAAATGCCGCTTCCAGCAGTTTCAATCAAATTTGGTGCAGAGATAGGTGGCTTGAACTACTTTTGGCAAACTATTTCTTGCCCCTTAGATTTGATCAGTTACTCTCAACCTGTCTGTTATGAAATTTCTATTGGAGTGATTGTTTAAGAAATGGATATTGTTTCTTGTAAACAGTGCAACATTTACATTCAGTGTTGCACTGTTTACAAGAAACATACGTTTGCAATTTGTTTTCTATGGTTTCTTGGTAAAGATTTCCCCCATCTGCCATGCTCAGTTCAAGTTGTTCCTCTGCTACATTTGCTAAAGCAGTAAGTACACAGGATGTATCTTAAGACCAATATACACTTCAGAGCTTTGGCTCATGTAGGGCTGCTTCAAATACCTGGCAAGTTGGTAAAGCCTCATATCCACTATACAAGTGTTTGTATTGGTTCACAAGTGTTCTAAGTGTTCATGGGCTAGGCAAGTCTAACTGCTCCAGTCAGCACTGGTTCAGTCTAAGCTGTCGGTACAGTAGATGGGCAGTACTGGTTTTGCTGCCACCCTACTTCAAAGGGTCCTGCTCCTGTACTCAAATAAAGGCCTGGCTTACACTTCCATAACCACGCTGCACCAGTTATATTTGCAAGTTATATTCACGGTGTGTGAGGCATTCTATGGGATAACTTTAAGAAGACACTTCCCAGTAATCCCTTATACCTCAAGATAGTTATGTCCAAAATTGGCTGCAGAGTTCCAATAGAGATTTTGCAAAACTGGTGACTGGGCAACAAAATGGAAGATGAAATTAATGTTGTGAAGTGCAAAGTAATGCACATTGGAAAAAAATCCTAACTGTTCAAACAAAATGATGGGGTCTAAATGAGCTGTTACCACTCAAGAAAAAGATCTTGGAGTCATCAGGGATAGTTCCCTGAAAACAGCTTTTGTGACTGCCATTGCACATTGATCAGATAACAATGTTAGGAACCATTAGGACAAAGATAACAAATTATGGTATCACCATATAAATCCATGGTACGCCCGTCCCCTGAATACTGCTTCCAGTTCTGGTCACCTTGTCTCACAAAAGATATATTAAAATTTGAAAAGTTGCAGAGAAGGGTAATGAAAATGATTAGGGGTATGGAAAAGCTTCCATATGTGGAGAGATGGAAAAATACTAGGATTGTTCAGCTTGAAAAAGAGATGAGGGAGGTGGGGAAATACAAGAAAGGTCTATAAAATCATGAATGGAGTAGAGAAAATGAATAGGGAAGTGTTAGTTATCTGCCCCCTTCACAGAACACAGGACCACCAGATGAAAGTAATAGCAAGTTTAAAACAAAAGGAAGTACTTCACACAATGCACAGTCAATCTGTGGAACTCCATGCCAGGGGATGTTGTGAAGGCTAAAAGTATAATTGGGTTAAACAAATTAGATAAGTTGGTGGAGGATAGGTTCATCAATGACTATTAGCCAAGATGGTCAGGGATGCAGCCCCATGCTGCAGAAGCTGGGACAGACCAACAAGGGATGGATCAGTTAAATTGCCATGTTCTATTCATTCCCTCAGGAGCATCTGACACTGGCCACCATCTGAGACAGGATATTGGCCTAGGTGGACCATTCATCTGACCCAGTGTGGCTATGTTCAATTAATATACTTTCTCCCTAGCAACTGCTTCTGAGTGAGCTCACTGTGTTCTTAAGTAAGCTTCCCCTTTTCTACTTACTTACTGGAGATTAGAGGAGGGCATCTATTCAGGAGTTAATCTAGCTGCTTTTGGCCTAAAGCAGACACCAAATCTCTTCCTGGGCAGCTGCACTGATGAACTCCATCACCCATCTTAGTGTATACCTAGAGTTCTTAAATATGTATCCTCATCTTCCATCTGGGCAGCCTGCGTGTCTAGAAAGTGGGCTTTGAGCTCTACCAACACTTGCATCACTGTGGAGTAGTGTCCTTTTCAGCTGCCATGCTGACATTTGCGTGTGTGTTCAGAGTGGATGTAAGTACCAGCTACAGCCTAGCACTTAGAGAAATCCAATGTCTGAAACTCTTCAATCTCAGAGACCTTTTCCATATTGATTACACACCTCTGCAAGACTCTATATATTTCTATACACAGCTTCCTCAGGCCCTAGTTTCTCTCATTGAGCTGTACCCATGTGGGTTTACCAATGTCTGCAGTGAGCAGAACTTTCATAGTGATCAGGGAAAGCTCCCCATAGTTTTATCTCCTTCCTCGTTCAGAAGTTCTGTAGCCATGTCTCCAGTACCACCCTATTTCACTAATGACTGTATGTGGTCCTGGCCTCAACTCAATGAAGTTCCACAGCCAGCAGATACCTGATCAGTTCTGACAAATCCCTCCCCCAGTTGGGCCTGTCCTGCCATTTGAGCAAGCCACGNAAAACTGGCTAGATGGTCGGGCTCAACGGGTAGTGATCAATGGTTCCTTGTCTAGTTGGCAGCCGGTATCAAGTGGAGTGCCCCAAGGGTCGGTGCTGGGGCCGGTTTTATTCAATATCTTCATTAACGATCTGGAAGATGGTGTGGACTGCACCCTTAGCAAGTTTGCAGATGACACTAAACTGGGAGGAGTGGTTGATACGCTGGAGGGTAGGGATAGGATACAGAGGGACCTAGACAAATTAGAGGATTGGGCCAAAAGAAATATGATGAGGTTCAACAAGGACAAGTGCAGAGTCCTGCATTTAGGACGAAAGAATCCCATGCACTGCTATAGACTAGGGACCGAATGGCTGGGCAGCAGTTCTGCAGAAAAGGACCTAGGGGTTACGGTGGACGAAAAGCTGAATATGAGTCAACAGTGTGCCCTTGTTGCCAAGAAGGCTAATGGCATTTTGGGTTGTATAAGTAGGGGCATTTCCAGCAGATCGAGGGATGTGATCATTCCCCTCTACTCAGCACTGGTGAGGCCTCATTTGGAGTACTGTGTCCAGTTTTGGGCCCCACACTACAAGAAGGATGTGGATAAATTGGAGAGAGTCCAGCGGAGGGCAACAAAAATGATTAGGGGGCTGGAGCACATGACTTACGAGGAGAGGCTGAGGGAACTGGGATTGTTTAGTCTGCAGAAGAGAAGAATGAGGGGCGATTTGATAGCTGCTTTCAACTACCTGAAAGGGGGTTCCAAAGAGGATGGATCTAGACTGTTCTCAGTGATAGAAGATGACAGAACAAGGAGTAATGGTCTCAAGTTGCAGAGGGGGAGGTTTAGGTTGGACATTAGGAAAAACTTTTTCACTAGTAGGGTGGTGAAGAACTGGAATGGGTTACCTAGGGAGGTAGTGGAATCTCCTTCCTTAGAGGTTTTTAAGGTCAGGCTTGACAAAGCCCTGGCTGGGCTGATTTAGTTGGGTTTGGTCCTGCTTTGAGCAGGGGGTTGGACTAGATGACCTCCTGAGGTCCCTTCCAACCCTGAGATTCTATGATTCTATGAAGTTCCACAGCCAGCAGATACCTGATCAGTTCTGACAAATCCCTCCCACAGTTGGGCCTGTCCTGCCATTTGAGCAAGCCACTTGCAAATACCATTTCTCCAACCCTGGCTCAGTGAGCACTTAGCCCCTGGGAACCTGCAGCCTTCTTTCTCACTCTGCTCCCAGCTACATGCTATTCCACTACCTGGTCACCACCACCACTCCCCATGCTTCTTTCCCTTCTACCTTGCAGGTGCTCCCCAGCCACCTGGTCCTATTCTCCCCCTGCAAGCCTGACCTGCTTCCTCTTTCCCTGCTCCCCTTGACATTCCTTTCCCACTAGTGACCTCTGTTCCTTGAGGTTAACTCCAGTTTCTTTGTCTGCTCCCAGCTTAAAGGCCCCTGGCAGTCATGGAGCCAATTACCAGAGGCCAGCCTTAGACACCTACAGCTCCTAGTAGGGTTGCCAGGTGTCTGGTTCTTGACCGGAATGCCCGGTCAAAAAGGGACCCTGGCGGCTCTGGTCAGCACCGCCGACCAGGCTGTTAAAAGTCTTAGGTATATCTCCATATATTTATATTATCTCATAGAGCTGGAAGGAACCTTGAAAGGTTATTGAGTCCAGCCCCCTGCCTTCACTAGCAGGACCAAGTACTGATTTTGCCCCAGATCCCTAAGTGCACCCCACCCCCAGGATTGAACTCACAACCCTGGTTTTAGCAGGCCACTGCTCAAACCACTGAGCTATCCCTCCCCCCTGGTTGATGGTGCTGCAGGTCTAAGGCAGGCTAGTCCCTACCTGTTCTGGCACCATGCTGCACCCCGGAAGTGGCCAGTACGTCTGGTTCCTAGATGGGGGAGGCCACGGGGCTCCGCGTGCTGCCCCCACCCCGAGCACTGGCTCTGCACTCCCATTGGCCAGGAACTGCAGCCAATGGGAGCAGGGGCGGGGGCAGTGCCTGCAGGCGAGAGCAGTGCGCGGAGCCTCCTGCTTAGGAGCCAGACCTACTGGCCACTTCCAGGGCGCAGTGTAGTGCCAGGACAGGCAGGGATCCTGCCTTAGCCCTGCTGCTCGGAACTGCCCGAGATAAGCCCGCGCTCCAACCAGAGCCTCTGCCCCAGTCCTGAGCTCGCCCCCCCCAAACCCCTCATCCCCAGCCCCACCCCAGAGCCTGCAACCACAGCCGGAGCTCTCACCCCCCCCTGCACCCCACTCCCCCAGCCCAGAGGCCCCTCCCACACCCTAGAGCCCGCACCCCCTGCCCAGAGCCTGTACCCCACCCTACAGCCCAACCCCCTGCCTCAATACGCAGCCTCTTCCCACATTCTGAATCCCTTGGCCCCACTCCCCAGCCTAGAGCCCCCTTCTGCACCCCAAAGCCCTCATCCCCAGAACCCACACCCCAACTCCCTGCCCCAGACCAGAGACCCCTCCCGCACCCTGAACCCCCTCCTGCTTCTGGCCCCACCCCAGAGCCCATCCTCCCAGTTGAGCCTTCACCCCATCCTGCACCCCAACCCCCTGCCCCACCCATGAAAGTGAGTGAGGGTGGGGGAGAGCGAGCCACTGAGGGAGGGGGAATGTAGTGAGCGGGGTGCGGGGCCTCAGGGACAGGGCGAGGCCAGGGCTAGGATGTTCGGTTTTGTGCAATTAGAAAGTTGGCAACCCTAGCTACTAGCCCTAGGAGAGGGGACATGTCCCAGCCTGAGCATGCTTGAACCTTGCAGCACTAGGGACTCCCAATACAGCCAGAGACTCTGCAGTTAGGTGCTTCTCTCTTCCAAGCCATGGCTTTAAGTACCTGCAGCAGGGACCCCCAATTCCCATGCACCTCTCAGCTAGCACTTATTGACGCAGAAGGTGCAGCCTGGATGATTTCGGAGGCTGGGCAGCAGCTCACACACACCCCGTCCACCGGGACTGGGGTCTCGTCAGCGGCAGCTTCTCCACTCTCTCCCCCTCCCCTTCCTGTTGATCGCCACCACGGGAATGCTGGGAGATGTAGTTCCTTTCCTGCTCCAGAGCCGGCTCTCCAAGAAAGGAACTGGCCACGAAACTACAATTCCCGGTGTCCCTTGGGCCCTCGGCTCCCGGTGTCCCGGGCAGGATCCCTGCGGCCCGAGGGTGAGAGTTGGAGCGCTGTTGCCTGTCTCCGGGCGCTGGCCCTGGGGGATACATTGTATCATATCCGGGGAGGGGGGGGGTGGCGGTCTGCCCGCCCCCGGGGGGCGGGGGTGTTCTCTGGGGCTGGAGGCTGGGCGCTATGGTAACCAGGGTGCTCCCCCGCCGCGCTTCGGGCGTTATCCGGGGCGGGCCGGTGCCGGCCATGGAGCCTGAGCCGCGGGGGTGCAGTGAAGCGGGGGGAGAGACCCCCCTGCTAGCCAGGGGCGGGGCTGGGGGCGCTCTAACGCCATCAGCTCAGCTGCTTGGGGGCGTCACCTTCTGTACCAGCCCCAGGCTAGTCGGTCGGTGTCTGAGCCCCTTGAAACCCTCCAGCCCTTCCTGCTGCTGGAAGGGACTTTTCCCTCTGTTCCCCTCCCGCCTGCTGCTCTTCCCTCTCCACCCATCATAGCGCCTCTTCCTCTGCTGCTGCTCAGAGCTTTCCCCAGGAGCAGCAGGGTGAGTGACACCCATGTCAGTGGCCTCAGTTTCATTGCTGCCCAGGGGGTTCTGAAAAGCCCTGGTGGAAATGTAGGCGACTGGAACATGGACGGCCCTGGGCAGTAACCGGGGCAATGGACCTGTCTGTCTGCAGACTCAGGAAGAGATCGCTGATCTGGCGGGCAGAACTACCAGCGCTAGAAACGCTCCTGAAAGTTTGTACAAGCTGCTAAATCAGTTTCCTCCATTTGCCAGAGAAAGTTGCTACTTGCCACTGGCAAGTGGATAGTGGGTTTTAACTTCTGTAGGAGGCACTTGCCTCCAATCTGGTTGGCAGCGATAATGACTCAAATGAAGTGTGACCTAAATGCTGTCTGCAGGGCCTGTGTTTACTAAAGAGGACACAGGTCACAGACAAGACCAAGGCCCAGCATTCAGGGTGCCACCCTAAGCCAAGCTGTATGTGGACATATCAGGTCCCAGCATGCAGTGCTCCATCTTGATCCAAGTGGTAGATGCGTGTTGTGCTTGGGAACTTGAAGTCCACATCCCTACTTCAGGGTTACTTGAATCAAGATGGAGCTGAGCAGGACCTGCTGTTGCTGCAGGCTGTATTCTGTGTGTTAAAGGGCTGCTTGGCTCGAGGAGCATCACATGCTGGGACTAGCAGACAGCAAATGTGAAAAATTGGGATGGGGTGGGGGGGTAATAGGAGCCTATATAAGAAAAAGACCCCAAAATTGGGACTGTCCCTATAAAATCGGGACATCTGGGACCTGCAGTCTTCTCAGTCCACATCTGTGTATTACTGGACCGATCAGATCAAGAAGCAGCATTGCATGCTGGGATCTGGAGTTTCTGTGGGCTTTACCTCTTTAAATCAAATCAAGGGTGATTATAATCTGCTCCATTTTATACAAATTGAATGTGACCTTCCTGATCCTGGCAAGGTGCCCATGGGGCTCACAGCTGAGTGAAATTTGGGTATGTCTACTTTATAGGCAATCAAAAAAATGCTTAATTTAATGTGAGAGGAAGGATACTCTGGGGTTTTGGGCACAGCAGACGATGTGGATTATATTCCCAGCCCTGCCCCTGGTTTGCCATTTGACTTGATTTACTTAGCACCCAGATATTAGTTTGGTGAGTATTTGACAAGCAATCCCGAAAGATAAACAGACAGGCAAATCACTGACACTCTCTCTGTGCCTAAATGTACATGTATGAAACAGGAATAATCACATTTACTCACCACACAGGTGTATTTCAAGGCTTAATTAACTTGTTAATGTCTTTGAAGCATTTTATGGTTTTCCTAAGGAAATCACTTTATTCTAATGAGTGAGTGAGTTTGAGAAAGCAGAGAGGTCGAAAACTTGACGTCTCGATTGCAAACGGAATTCCATTTCACAAAGCTCCTGTTGAACCTGAAGGTGAATCAGGAAGTTTTAACTCTCCCTTTCCCTAGGTGAGGCTCAAGTATATATGAGCGCTGTACTAAAGGATTCTACAGTATGTGAAGACTGAAGGGCTGTATAAACTGAATCACCAGCGAGGGAGAACTGTTGGAAGCCATGAGATGGTAAGGATAAAGTAAACACTATTGGATAGCAGTCTCATGTCCTCTAGAACAGAATCACTTTGATTTCATTTCTGTGACATGCACTGGCTCAGGTGTGCTGGCAGGTTTTGATGGCAAATCCTGTCTGCTCAGAAGGAACTATGCTGGTTGCAGTCTCCTATAGAAATCTTTGTTCATTACCTGCTGCAGACTCCATTGAGGAGGGTTTCTAGTGTTGTTTGGGGTTGTGTGGAGGAGTTTGACTTCCTAGATGGATGACCCAGAGTTCACTGTGGTGATCGTGACATGTCAGATGTGGGATGAATCTGGCCCATGAATTATCTGAACTGCAGTTCTGTGATGCAGAGAGTTAACGTCTTGCATGAAAAGTCCAAGTGAGACGACAAGTTTTGCTTTCAGTGCTCTTATTCTTGTAACAAGGGAACTTTTCTTTTTCTGTTAGGCTGCAAAACCCAAGAAAGGTTTAAAAGGTATGTACACTTGTGTGTGTCTCACTACGATACCCTTTGGGCTGTTTGAGAAGAGGTGGGGTAAAGGTACACCAACACTGAGGGGTCACTGACACACCCACAGGTACAAGGGGGAATCCTGGCTACTGGCTTCAGGTTCCTTGTCTCCAAGATATGAACATGCGAAGTGTTAGTATTGCTTGTGTTAAGGCATTGCTGAATCAGCAGTGAAATTCAGCTTCCTCTTAAATCAGGCAACCTTGCACATAGGGGCATGTTTCCCCTCCCATGGGGAATTATGCAGATCCAGTGGAGACTATACCTTTATCAACCTCAACTTGTTCTTCCCCCCCATCAGCCTCAATTCCCTGTTGATATGACAGAGGCTGTCTCCCTCTGTTGTATGCTGCCACAGTACAGAACAGCTTCTGGCTTTCTAAGCCTTTGTGGGTCCTTCACATATTTTAGAATGAGAACCTCCATTAGATTACTTTAATCTCTACATGTGCCCAGTGACTGAGTGATGGGGGGCATCTTGCAAATCCAATAAATAAAGAAATCCCCTACTTTGGCCAGGTGAGGGCAAACTTCTCTATTGAGAGCCCCATCTGGGCAACACTTTCTTATGTTCACAAGATATCGGCTGAAAACTTGGCCTCGTTGAAGTCAGTGGAAGTTTTGCCATCGACTTCAGTCCGGCCAGGATTTCATCCATCATCTTTAGGCTGACCAGGAGGAACCCCAGACTTTATGCTGATGCTGCATATGTGCTTGAGATTGGAGGCTTTCGATTAGACCAAGTGCTCTCTGAATGTATGAAAAACTGCTTTTATTCCACGTGTTGCCCAGCTCCCCTGATGGGATGGCCTTGCTCTGTTTCATTCTAGGTTCCATCCAGGACATGCTCAGTGACCTCCTGGGAGATGATGGTAAATGCTCTTTCACTGACATTGAAAAGGTGCTTTTTGCCCCCCAATGTGGATGTAGAGCTGCTGAGACGTGCTGGCTTGGCAGCCTTGGAGAATGAAGCCTTCTATTTATTCATAGAGCAGCTACAGCATTGGCTGTGGAAGCACAAACTTCCCCTGCCACGGTGCATCAACCCTGTCCTCTAGGGACCCCCTCTGGGCAAAAGGGATGTTTAATTTCCATGCAGTCCATTCAGTCCTTGGCTCCTCAGCTGACATCAATGTGGGAGGGGGTACTTGATATGCAGCTTTAGGAGCAAAGGTCTGGAGCAAGTTCCATATTCTCCATGATTTGTTTCTAGATGAAACCCCCATTAAATCCAACAAGCCTTCCCAGCACTCTGGGGGCAGTGGAAGGAGATCCAGGGACATTGCCTCCAAAGCCAGCAAAAAGTGAGTACGTCTGAATCACGCTATTAAATAAGAGATTGAAGAGGGAGACTTGGCTGCTTGCTGGTGTCCCTGCACCCCATGAACTCCTCAGCCATGTCCTGTGTTTCACTTCTTGCCACTAGTCATTTTATTTGGAACTTTACAGTTGTTGCTTTAGGGGGAGATTTTTCAAAGGCACAACTAGGAGTTTGGTGCCCAGATCCCACTGGCTCTCAAATCTCCATCCCTCTGATGGGTGTATTCTTCCCTCAGCTGCACCTGCACCAGCCTACTGAAATAATAGGACCCCATTTAATAAGGTTATGCAGGTGGTGCTGAGGGCAGCGTTTAGCTCTGTCTGAAGAAATAGCATCCTAGCACTAGCATAACTCCACCTACATTCCTCTTGTAAGGGTCAGAATAACTCCCGCCCTGCAGGGACATCTCCCAGTCTTCTCTCCTTGTGAGTGAGACATGTCCCACCTTCAGACTGCAGATGGCTTCTGCAGTAACCTCCCGCCTGGCCTCCTTTCTTGGGATTGTGTGCCACAAGTAGCAGGGCAGTTCCTAATCCTCCTGCGTCTGTTGCAGGTCCGTTTTGGAGGATGGTGTCTTCAGCAAGATGGCTGCAGAGGAAGGTGCAGGAGCAGAGGTGAACTAAGGCCTGCGGGGGGCTGGGAAGGAGGCGAGAGAGTGTGTGAGTGAGGGGAGGTTCCTAATGAACACACAGAACCAAATTCAGCCCTGCCGTAATGGCACTGAAGCCAGCTGAGTTCCCGTAGGGATTCATTTAATTCTAGGAGTCCCATTGACTGCAGGTCTTATTTGGATGTCCCTCTAGTTGTTGTAAAATGGGGACAGATGCTTGCATAGATGGTGGGAGAATGAGAAGCAAACATCCTAGTTGGTGCTGAGCCCTGGTGGGTGACTTACTTTGTCTGACGGGCATTAACTGTATTCCAATGTGTCACAAAGCACTGTTTGGTGATAAGCAAAGCAAAAATCCAGGTTATCTTCCTGGTGTAGTGTAACTTCCACCAATCACAGTCAGATTTCAGCAAGGAAACAAAGTTCCTTGGCTCAAAGGTTTCCCAGACACCCATGTTCTCCTAAGGAACTGAAAAATTCCCAAGCCTCAGAAGACACATAATGAAAGGATCTCAAAGCACTTTACAAACAGGACTGAAATAGGCCTTATAGTGCTCCTGGGAGTTGGGTGGGTGTTATTACCCCTGTATTACACATGAGGAAAGCTGAGGTGCAGAGAGTTGAAGTGACTTTCCCAGGATCACAGTGAATGAGTCAGTGGTAGAGTCAGGAACAGAACCCAGAAGTCATGACTCCTAGGCTCCTTGTGTAACTGCTGTAGACACGCTACCTCCACTGTAACCTGATCAGTCTGAGTCCCTGGTGCTTTATTTTAAACGCAGACAGGACAGCCTGTCTGATTTACTTACTGGCTCATTTCCACTTTGGACTAGATATAGACTAGATGGCATTTAACAACGAATGCAGAGTGTGCCAAGGCAAGTGAAAATACTTAAGCAAAATAAAAACATGCCTTTTATGTGCATTGGGCTTTCTTGAGCCTCCTCTGGTGCTACATGTGTGTTAGTGTGATCTCATCTCTCCTGACTTTGCACGCAGGGATCCGACCTCTCAGATGTAGACCCACAAGCTTTGCTGGAGACCCTGAAGGTAAGTGAATAAAACATCACTAGTCTTCGAACTGCACTGACCGTGGCTGTGACATGCTAGAACTAACCTCGGACTTCTCCCTCTTGGGGGATGTCTGCACTGCAGTCAGAGGGGTGACGGCAGCACATGTAGACGTACCCCTAGCTTTGATCTAGCTCGCTTGAATAATGATAGCAGTGAAGCCGCGGCAAGGCAGGCTAATGGCTCGAGTACGTACACAGGAACCCAGGCAGGCTTGTACAGTCCCTGTTGCCACCTGTGCCCCCACTTCACTGCTGTTGTTACTCAATCTAGGTAGGTCAAAGCTAGCTTGGGTGTATCTGGCTATGCTGCAGTCACACCCGATTGCTGTATAGACATGCCCTTGGTCTGCAGCCCTGTTTCTCTTAATCATCAGTGTTTAATTGTAACCTTTTCCTCCAAGAGCTTTTCTTCCTAGAGACCCATGTTGCGTCCTTGGTTTCTGGGACCTCTTTAGATCAGCGCGTTGAGACCTGGCAATGACCTTTATGTGTATGCAGAAGGCTTGCAGCATCAGGCCTCGGTTTATTTTTCCTCCTTAAATATTTCCCAGCCACATCCAGTTAAAAACCTCCCCACTGGTGAGTATTGGAAAAATAGAGAGGCCAGTACATTTGCTGGCGTTGACATGTTGACATGTGCCACTTCCTGTGGCCACCCAAGGTGAAGAATGCAGGCTGGGCAGATCTGCTGCCCTTGCTTCTCTGGGGAGTGATTTGGACTAGAGCTGGACTGGGAACCAGGTTTGGGATGAAGGTCCACTGGCCATGCTGTGGATAAATCCTTCCAGAGCAGACAGCAGGGCCCTGAGAACACCATCCCTGGCCAGAAGATAAGAAAGGTGGCACATGCTGCAGCCCAGTTTTAGTTTAAATGTCCATATTCACATGTTCAAGAATATAATGTCAAAACAAGGTGGTCTCCACGTGCTCTGCTGCCTGAGCACCAGGGCATCAGCTCAGTTCTTCATGCTCCTGTGTATGCTCTTTTTATTCCCAGGAGATGGATGACATGGAAGCTGATCTCCTAGGCATAAAGAAGTCTAGTTCTGGGGCTGGGAGGACAACAGCAAAGGGTTCCGAGAAACTTGAATCCTCAGGTGACCTGGCAAAAACTTCAGGGAAGCTAACGACTGTTGAGAAAGGTGAGTGCGATGAGCTGACCCTCTGCTAGCGCTTCCTTTATACCCGGCCTGGCCGATTGTGAAAGGGCTTTGAATGAAGCTATTGCCCTCTGGGGCTTTGAATATTTGATTCTAGAATATCCTCCGGGACAGGGACTGTCCCATGATCAAAGCTGGATTTGATCTGTTTTACACCTGAACTGGGGCCTAAAAATATGTTCAGCGGCTCGCGTTTGTGAACATTAAAAACCTAGGGTTTTGTGTGCATTTGTACAGCGCCTAGCACAATGGAGTCCTGGGCCGTGGCTGGGACTGCTCGGCACTACAATATTATAATAAAATAGTGACAGTTCCCTACCTAGAACCAGCCCTTGCTGCTCATTTACATGCAGTGATAAACCTAGTGGCACCCAGACTTTGCCCAGCCAAGGGCCACACAGGCTACTTGTCCAGAGTCTGTGGGTTGCACCTTATTCTCATAACATGAAGCAGACTATAGCCGTCATCCTCTTCAGACACAGATGCTGCACCAGGAATCTACAGGTCCCAGTATGCAGTGATCTCTGCTTGAATCCAATCAGACAGGCTGCCCAGGCGGAGACGGAACATGGCTCGCTGAGACCTGTAGACTGTGTGGCACTGTACACCTGCGTTAAAGATGAGTGTGGCTCTGGATCACATTGTAGCACTATAGGTGGCATATGACCTGCCGGCATGCATTAGCCGTGCCTGGAAATACGTCTTATAAAGCTCCATGGACAGTGATATCCAGCCTCTTAGGGTGGGGCTGCTCCCAAACAGATTGTGTTCAAAGGGGACTTGACGTGGGTCCTTTTTGAGCAGTATGGCTGCAACCTACTGTAGAAGACAGTTGGAGGCACAGATTATAGTGAGAGATGAACCGGAGCTGCAGCATTCAGACCCACAGCAGAACGTTACCCAAGTTGGTGGCCAGGTTTTTGGCCTCACTGGTTATAAAGGATCCATCTACAAACTAAGGATCAGGATCAGAACACCACCAGAGGGGAGATGTTTGCATGAGGAGCCCTCACCAAAGAGATTCCAACCCTTGAATCCCTCGGGGGAATTGTGTCTTGTTGTATGTGCTCTCAGGTTGCTGCAGAGAGTAAAATAGGCTCCTAGCTGGAAATGTTAACCCTGTGTTTACTCTGAATAGATTATTTCCATACATGGTGCGGGGGTGGGGGGAGCATGGACTATGAAGGGGCTCTGCCTGGCTGTCCGCAAACCCCCCTATCTGATGGCTTTTGTAGGAGAATCTGCCACTGGAATTGAAAAGAAACCCCTCTCCACTCCCACCACCCCCCAGCGGCAGTACAAGAAGTTTTCTTTTGAAGGTAGGATTTGGGTGGGTACAGTTGTGCACTCTCAGCTCTCATGGCTTGACTCTCGCCTTTAATTTACTGGGAAACTAGTAGATCTTCATCTCCTTTAAGGATAAGTTTGCTGGAAAAGTCGACGGGTAACAGGGCACAGACAGAGTCTTTCTCCCCTAGATCACCAGTTTAAACCTCCTCCAGCTCAAAGTACCACGAGGGTAACCTGTGGGAAATGAGTTGCTGATCTCCTACTGCGGTTCCTAATGTGTCCATAGCACAAAAATCATCACTAGGATTGGTAGAGAGGCCAAGGACTACATGGGCCATGAACACCGAGTACCTTCTCATGCCCAACGGTGCCCTCTACAGGTCGGAGTTGAGGCAAACTCAGATCATGGGGCAATATGAGAATCCCATACATGTTCTCTAGGCACCACTCTCCAGCACTAAATTCACATAAATCTCGCTGCCAAATGTATATGAGGGGAACGTAAGGTAGAAAAAACTCTACAGCAGTTTGTCATGGTAACGCAAGAAAACCATGTCATAGAGATAAAGGAGTGTGGGGGTGTGAATTTGACTTCAGTTCATTACTCTGCCTTGCATCTTCTCTCTCCCATTTCTCTTTACTCAACAGACGACGAGGATGAGTCTAAAAAGCAACCACGTAAGAGAATAGGGAACCTGGCTTAAAAAATATCCTATAGTTGGATGTGTGGGTGGGCTCTGGTCTTTGGATGGGATTCCTGGGAGCACTGTATTTAGGGTTACATTGTCACGTTTCTTTAAATGATAATCTATGTAACACAGTGAGATCTTTGTATAGAAAGTTTTATAGAAGTATAGTACTTGACAAGCATTAATAGTTTAAATGCCCCCGACCCCGGTGAGCTAGGTAGGTATTATACCAGCTTTATAGATGGTGAAACTGAGGCGCAGCACCTGGAAATAGAATCCATGTCTCCTTATTTTTCCAGTACTATGCTTTAACCAGGAGTCTGTGCTCCCTGTTCTAGGGCCTACTGAAATCAGTGGAAAGAATCCCAGTGACTTCCCTGGGCTTTGGATCAGGCCAATAGACAGCTATCTATGGGGCTGAGATAATGTGAGAACTGGCCTCGTGGCATTTCCATACCTGGACAGGTCAAGTGCGAAGAGAGGGCCCGATCTCAAGTGATTTCAGCCCCATAAATGATCCCTTAAGGGAAGACAATAGGGTAGAAAATCATGAACATACATAGAACTCTTGAAACACTGGCGGTCACCCAAATCCAGAGAGATTCAGGTGTAACGGGTTCCTTGCAGAATCTGAATTCACAGCTGTGTTTTATCACCAGTGGAAGCTGCCATCCAAGGAATAGGCATTTTGAGACTATCCAAAGACTTTATGGCAAAAATAGGCTAAACTGTCTTTCCCAGTGACAATATAGCTCAACCTGCAACTCCAGGTACCCCTAGGAGGAGTTCGCTCCCAAGCGCTAATACAGGGGTAGGCAACCTATGGCACGCGTGCCGAAGGCGGCAGACGAGCTGATTTTCAGTGGCACTCGCACTGCCCGGGTCCTGGCCACCGGTCCGGGGGGCTTTGCATTTTAATTTAATTTTAAATGAAGCTTCTTAAATATTTTAAAAACCTTATTTACTTTACATACAACAATAGTTTTGTTATATATTATAGACTTATAGAAAGAGACCTTCTAAAAACGTTAAAATGTATTACTGGCACGCAAAACCTTGAATTAGAGTGAATAAATGAAGACTCGGCACAGCACTTCTGAAAGGTTGCCGACCCCTGCGCTAATACAAACACAAGGACCCATTGAATTTTGCCAGTGACTCCAACAGGAGCAAGATCTGGCTCATGCAGAATCCCCAGTTATAGATGATGGTCTCGATATTTAGCTCTTTGCAGATAGTCCAGCTCCAAGAAGACAGTTTCCAAATGCCAATTGTTTTTTCCCCTTTTATTCCCATGGGCTGATTACTAGATTTAGACGATCCTTTGGCAGGGCTTTTATCGGATGAGGAGGACGATGCTGCTAAGAAGTTACCTCCAACAGGCACCAAAAGTAGCCCTGAAAGCCATACTGGACCAGCCAAAGGTATGGAGTCGTGCTAGAATTATACCCTCTCCACAGAACTAGTTTGGGCTGCTCCGTAATTTGCTTCAGTAGCATGAACACCCTGCTTTTCCCCCTTTTAAATCATTGACCTGTCGATTTTACGGGGACTCCCTGGGTATCAGACATTCTCACTATCAACAAGCGGGACAGTAGATTCATGAACTGACCTTTCACCTCTGTGGACTTGGGTTCAAATCCTAGCTTTAGTCTCACCCCAATGGATTTTTAATCAAGGCATATTTGGTATTTCTGGGTTGGCCCAGGATTGGGATAGTGAGGGCACTGCGGGTCAAGCTGGGGTTCTGGTGGTAGAGAGGCTGGGAAAGAGGGGAACATCCAGGACTAGTATAGCGGGAGGTGCTGCAAATCAGGACTGAGGTGGGAGTGCTGAAGCAAAGTCTGGAATAGCCGGGGCTGCCATAGGTCTGAGATGCGTTGGTAGGGCTGGGGGCAGACTGGGATAGCAGGAATCCTGCAAAGCAGGATTGAGAGCCTGTAACATCCCCAGTGCTGGCAAGTGCTAAATAATGTCTCCTTGTTAATGGTCACCAAATTCATCAAAAGCTGCATTTTACAAAAGAGCGAGAGAGCGTGCAGCAAAGCAGCGCACTAATGCTCTGTCGCTTCCCAGTGATTTGTTCTTTGGCTGGAAAAGAACCATTTACGGGCGACGGCGTCAAAGATCCCAGCAATGGGATGAGCGTCGTGTGTGATTTCAACTAGTGCTGTAAACCCAGCAGTCTCTGCTAAGAAAGATCTTCTTTCCGTTTAACAGGGATGTCTCTCTCCTCGGCTCCTGGCCACGCTGTTGCTCCCGTGCGGAGGAGGGAGGAGCTGACATTTGAAGATGATGGGGATGACCTGATGGACGTGCTGGGGTTTGGCGAGAGTCCGAGGGGAGAGCTGAAGCAGGAGAGGAAAGGAGAAGAGTAAGGAGTTGCTAGGAAATAAAGTACAGAGTGACTCATGAGCTAGTCATGCTGGGTTTCAGTCATTAAGTGCCTGGGATTGAAAAAGAGCAGAAGAATATCACAAGTACTTTGTTACCCCAGATCTATGTGAGCATGAATCACCTGAGCTGAATCATTGCTATGACTATTCTGTATCACTGGAGTGGTCTCAAAGGCCGGGTCTGCACTTAAAAATTAGATCGACCTAGTGACGTCCCTCAGGGCTATGAAAAATTTCACCCCCTGAGCACCGTAGTTAGGTTGACCCAACCCCTACTGTAGGCACGGCTAGCTCGGCAAAAGACCTAGCTACTGCCTCTCCGAGAGCTGGATTAGCTACATTGACAGAAAACCCCTTCCCTCAATTTAGGAAGCATCTGTGCTACAGCAGCTTCATTGCAGCACTACAGCTGTGCCGTTGTAGCACTTGTCGTGCAGACAGGACCGAAGCCATGGACACGGGGAAGGGAGAAGGAGGGGCACGGTACTGAAGTTCTGATCACATATCCAGCTCTACTGTGGGGTTATCTACTAAAATGAGCAGTGATGAAATAGTTAACTTTGTTCCCATTTAAACTGTTGATTGTTAATTATTTGTATTGCAGTCGCATCTAGGAACCTCACTCATGGTGGCCCAGGACCCCATTGTGTCAGGCGCTGTACAAACACAGAACAAAAGGACAGTCCCTGCCCCAAAGAACTTCCAGTCTAAGTAACACCCTGTTGAGATGAACAGGAGCAAATCTCACCCTTCAGAGCTATTGTTTCAGGCTAGCTGGCTGCAGACTCATTCAGGCTGTCCTGCAATGGGTCAGCATTGGAAATATTTCCTTGCAACTATAAGGGCTAGAAATTTAATTTCATAGATATATAGGTATTAAAAAAAACAAAAAAACAACCAACCAGAAGCAGCTCAGACTGTGAGAGACTGCTAGAAGGTCATGCCAGCCACTCCCACGTCAGCTCCTGAGCGCAGCCTCGTTTGCCTGCAGAAGGAGACAGACGGTGCATCAATGATTTCCACCCCTGCCTAGACACTTGTAACTCTTTTTGCCCTCTGGCAGGGAAGAGCCCCGCCCTGCCCGCTCCAAGCTGGAGGAGTTGTTGGGAAATGGGACCGCAGCCAAACTCCTGGAGCGACCGACAACAGGAGAACGCAAGGAGTTCAAACTGGATACAAAATACCAACAGCAACCTGGTGAGTAAGGCCAGAAACCTGCTGGTTTAGCAACACTGTGGAGGGTGGCAATTTTTTGCGACGTTGCTATACTGGTAAAAGCCCTAGTGTAGACAGTTATACCAGCATAAAAGTGCTTTTGCTGGCATAGCGTATTTTGCTCGGGGAAACAGTATAAACTATACCAGCAAAAGCACTTTCATGACTGTAGATCTGCATTCACACTGGGAGGGTGTGACCTACCCAGGATATAATCTAGACTAATGAATAGCTGTGTCACCCCAGCTCTCTTACCTGGCGTGCCCTTCACATTGCTCTGCTGCTGTCGCCTCCAGTCTAGCGTGCTCCGAAACAGCCGCCGGCATGTAAGTTACTCCCAGCTGCGTCTGTCTGTGAGCTGCAGCCAAACAGCCACGCCTGGGCTCATACCAGCCTTGGGTGTAGTACAGGGTGACCCCAACTCACTCCCGGTCTTCGATTTTTCCCTAGAAATGTATGTCCCGGAGTGCCCGGCCCGCTCCTGGACAATACATGTATGTTAAGTCCTTTAACGCTTTAAGATGATAATATGCCAGCTTATTATTTCAAATAGTTCTTCAGACACTTCTATTTAAACACACTGGATTAGATAAAACAGTAAAACAAATGTGTTAACTACAAAGAGCAAGATTTTCAGTGAATAAAGTAATGAGGCATAGAAGCTAGAAATGGTTACATGAAGAGTAAAGATAAAACGCAACTAGTGCCTAACCGAACAACTTGTGTTAAATTCAAAGCAAAGTTTTTCTCGCCACATGCGCTCAATAGTCTTACTGGCCAAACGCTGTAGGCCAGGACCCCTTCTTCCATTTAATGGCTGCTTCCTTTGTCCCTTCTTGTGCGGGTGAATTGATGAGCAGAGAGGAGAGTTTTCAGAGTGTACCTCAGGTGCTTATTCCTCCTTTTTATAGTGTCAATCCCCCTCTTGGAAAACATTTCCTGCTGAGATTCAGGAAACAAAGTGTCTATATGTAAGGATATTTCCTGCTGGTTTTCCCCACCTGTTTGAACTCCCTTTGTCTCTCTTCCTGCTTGATGACTCTGTTTACTGCTTAAATGCAAATTAAGCAGAGCACACATTCCTTTGCTTGAGACAGACCTGTTTGCTAACCTCAGTTGGAACATGTGTTAATAACAGTTTACAGGGAAATCTGATAACTTCACATACAATGTTGCCACGCATATTTTATCAAGACAGTATTGACCAACAAATTATGAGCTTTCAAATGATACCTTACCAGACATGACTTGTTCAGAGATAGTTGCAGTAGGGTGTGGGCATGGGGTATGTTCTGTACTGGTTTGCCAGCATAACAATACCAGTATAGCTAGACCAGCCAACTTTTCTAAGCGAATTACAGTGAAACTCCCAAACAACAGACAAAAGCGAGAGCATGTGAGTGTGTGGTGATGCAGCCTGCTTGCCTCCTGGGGACTGACTTTAGTCTCCACTTCTCTAAACAGATAAGGAAACCATTTGGGGCAATGAGGATTTCACCTTCGGGGCCTACCAGCCCACCCTGGCCTCCACACCCGAGGGCCGGCAATCAAGACGACAATCTGTCAGGTATGTGTTTTATATATGATGCCTGCCTGTGTCTGCCACACTAATCACCAGGCCATGCTGCCTCCCACCTGGGAGCTGCTGAAGTCCTAACACTCTCAGCGTTATGTGTCTGTCTCTCGCTCCCGTTGCAGGTTTTCAGCAGAGAATATCAATGAATTGAAAATGGACCAAAGGTCCAAACCAACCACGCCAGCCACCACGAGCCCCATGCGAGGCAGTAAGACTGGCGCTGACTGGCTGGGCTTGAAAGATGAGGACTTTATCGATTTGGACCCTCCATCTCCGGCCAAGGACGCTGCCAAAGGTAGTCCAGCAGCAGCCCCTTCGAACACGCCAGCCAGCTCCTCAGCCACCAAGCGGCCCAGCCAGCTCCTTCCTGGGACAAAGTCAGCTGCAGAGGAAGCAGCAGCTAAACCCAGACCACTTGAGGAGGAGGAGGAGAGCTGGCTGAATGACGCTTTGTCTCAAAAGAAATCCCAGGTGCAGGGGAAGGTCAAGGAGAAAAGGGCTGGGCCCTCGGGCTCCTTGAGACAGGACGATGAGGTGGACACCATTACTGTTACCAGGTAAAGACATGCCAGTGGGCTGCTTTTCAGAGGTGTAGAGCTCCTGCAGCTCCCACTGGCTTCACTGGGGGTCGCTAGCGCTCAGCACCTCTGAAAATCAGGCCATTTTTAAGGGCCTAACTTTACTCACCCAAATGTGACTATTTTTGCCTACAGAAATAGAACTGGGGTAAGAGCGTAGGACTTCCTAGTTTCCAGGTCAATGCGGAGTCCAGAACATGCTGCCTTTCATTGCAGCTGCAAGGAACATTACGCAGGCTGCCATTGTAACTGTGTAAAGGCTACAGTGATTTACTCCGGGAAGCCTGGGTCAATGATCCAGAAGCCACCAAAAATTCAAACCAATTCTGTTTTCTCTTCTGCCTTTTTCTGATTCGATAACTCTTGCCCTTAACTTGTAAGATACAAGCAAAGTCCCTCCACCCTTTTTCAGTTATATGAGCGTAGTCGCTATGGTAATATAAAAAATAAGATTAACAACGAGCATGAAAAAATTATAAGAAAACTAAGGAAATTCCCAGGCAAAATCTCCGTGAATGTAGAGTTACGGCTGAGAACAAGTTGGCTACAGCTTGTGCTGCCCAAAGCAGGACTGATGGCTATAATTAGGAAGAGCCTGTTGGACAAAAGTGAAGTATCTTGGTAGTGTAGAGTCACAGTTTACTGTCATGTGCATTTGCTCCTTCAGTCTTTGCAATTAAGGACAAGTCTACACTGCGAAATTAAGTTGATTTAATCGACATCGATGCAGAGCCACCGCAGTAATTAAATCGTTTTTGTATGTCCACACTAGCTCCTTCTGTCGGTGGTGCGTGTCCTCACCAGGAGCGCTTGCTCCGGCTGTCAGTGTGGGGCACTGGCAGCTGGAGCCCCGCTGCCCAGGGCTGGCAGCCGGAACAGTCTGCTGTAAGCAACACAGTGTCTACACTGACACTGCATCGACCTAAGTGCTACTACTCTCGTGGAGGTGGAGTTATTAAGTTGGTGTAGTGGGCAACTGACATCGGCGGGAGCAACATTGTAGTGTAGATGCTTACAGAGTTAGGTCGATGTAGTAAGCTGCCTTACATCGACCTAACTCTGTAGTAAAAAGCAACAGAGAGTCCTGTGGCACCTTATAGACTAACAAATGTATTGGAGCATAAGCTTTTGTGGGTGAATACCCACTTCATCAGACGAAGTGGGTATTCACCCACGAAAGCTTATGCTCCAATACATTTGTTAGTCTATAACAGTGGTCCCCAACCTTTTTGTGGCCAGTAGCACATTCATGTTTTCAGAAGAGTGTGGCGGGCGCCAACAATTTTTCAAGACTTATTTTGTATTTGTACATTAAATAATACGAAAAACATCATATTTAATATTACATAATATATGAATCAAGAAAGAAGCCGCGAGGACAGAGAACACCGGCGCCCGCAGCCCCGGAGTACTCTGTCCCCAGCAGGCGCGGGGCCCCGGCTTCTCTCCCCTGCTGGGCACTAGGCGGGCCCCGTGCCTGCCTGGGACCGAGAACACCGGCGCCCGCAGCCTGAGTTCTCTGTCCCCGTCAGGCGCGGGGCCGCGGCTTCTCTCCCCTGCTGGGCACTAGGCGGGCCCCGCGCCTGCCGGGAACAGAGAACACCGTGCCCGCAGCCTGAGTTCTCTGTCCCTGTCAGGTGCGGGGCCGCGGCTTCTCTCCCCTGCTGGGCACTAGGTGGGCACACATAAATGCCCCGGCGGGCGCCATGGTGCCCGCGGGCACCGTATTGGGGACCACTGGTCTATAAGGTGCCACAGGACTCTTTGTTGCTTTTTACAGATCCAGACTAACACGGCTACCCCTCTGATACCTAACTCTGTAGTGTAGATCAGGCCTAAATGTTTCAAACCAAGTGAATGCTGAATACTTCCATAGCTCTGTTAGGAGGAAGAGATTGCTTTTGATGGAAGGAAGACCTTCATTGTCTTTGAGGTTGCAAGATAGAGTTGTAGCTGACACTGGAGGATTGTGGCCCCCTCATTATCAATTTATATTAATATTCTTTGCTCTTTCATATAAGTGACTCTTGTTTTCAGCCAACCAGCTCCCTCTGTGAGAGAACCTCGTCAGTCTGCTGTCCCAGAAGATAAGTCCACCAGGATGGAAGACTCAGGGTATGACTTCACTATAGCTATACCTGCTAATCTGCTTTTCAACAGGAACTGCTGAAATGAATTAAAATGGTGTCAGACATGAGAGTGTTGGGGGTCGAAATGGGGTAAATAAAAAACGATTACAAAAAATGTTTTTTTATTTAAATCGGATTTTTAAGCTTAAATCAGATGTTTTTGATTTACGTTAAATGCATATTTATTTTTTAAAATAAACCTATTTAAAATTAAATGTGAAACTGATCGTTTATGTTAATGCCTAAACTTATTATAATTTATTAAAATAATTTAAATTAAATGCAAACATAATTAAGCAGTACATGTTTGTTAAATTTTAAAGAAAGACCACCGAACTGGTGGAAGTCCCTGGCTAAGCGCATGGAACCAGAGTTTGTTGAAGTGCTAAACCAGCTTTTGACAGCAGTGTAGCCTCTTCTGCATGTGCAGAGAGAATATTTTCTTCATTTCAGATTATTCAACTAGTTTAGTTCAATGACTAGTTCATTCAAAGTTAAGAAACTTTCAACTTTTGGGATCTGAAAAAACAGAAAACTTGTTTTCCTTTTTCAGTCTAGGAATAAAAACTAGGTGTTGAGACGATGAGATCTACTAGTTCTAAAATCTTGCAGGACATGGTGACCAGAAACAATCAATTGAATTCACTAAATACAGATAATACTTGCTTTGTTTCATAAATTAGTTAGTTTGAAATGTGAAATATGTTGTGTTAAACTTTTATTTCTTATGTATCCAGCACATTTAAGGTCATTTTATTAAATTAAAACCAATTAAAATTCTGGTTTTGTGCATTTTTAATTACATTTAAATTTCCATCCAAACCACAAGTAAAGAATTAATCATTAGCTAATAAATAAGTAATGCATCATTCACCATTTTCTAACATCATAAAGAAATGTAAAAATTAAGACTCTCTGAATAAATGTAAGTTTAAGCTATATAATTGCTTAACTAAATGTGTACAGATATAGTGCATCCTCCTGCGTGGCAAAAAGAAGCACCAAATTTAGAGTCAAGCCTATGCAATTCAATATGTTTGAATGGTTACCAACCAATGAGAATCAACTTTTCTTTAGGAAAATAACGAAGATGTACAAATGTAAAACATTAAAATCAATTATTGAAATCAAAGTTTCCTGCTTGCTCTGATATAAATGGATGATTTAAAATACTTTGATTTCCTGGTTACTTATCTAAATCATTTTGATTTAAATCAGTCCATCCTGCATGAGGGTAGGCAGGAAAAGAACTTTGTGGTGGCTTTTGATTGTTATAAATCTGCGATGTGCGTGAACAGTGAGATCGGGTGCAGTATGTTTTAAAGAAAAATCACCTTGGATTGACACCTCCAACTTTTGACCTTTGAACACCACCCCTTTGTGACTCTACATGCAGGAATCCGTAGGCCTGGTGCTGTACAAAACTGCTGATCGGATGTTTTGTGAAACTCTCTTCTTACAAAAGCGATGCATGTTAACTGGAAAATACCCCTTTAATCTCTCTTTCCACACGCCCTGCTGTGGGGCTATAATGGCATTCCTAGTTACTTATCTACTCTATGCATCCCACAGGTATCCCGTTCCATGGCTAACCACTCAGAAACAAGCCTCATCTCTTACATCTGAGTCCAGGAAAGGGGCACCTCCTGGAGACACCAGTAACGCCGGTATGTTTCACATCCCAAATCGGCCCAGCTATTGGGGAGGCAACACACACTGCTGATGCACCTAGCTGAGTGATCAGGAGCCATAGAGAGACGTTGTGTAACCTGGAGGATTCCCAAATTCTACTCTCTCTCCCCGGATGGGGAATACAAAGTTGTATCTTTTAAAGTGAAATGATCTCTGCATCATTGCCCTTGAAGGTGAGATGAAAATGGGGAAAAGATGGGCCTAGCAAGGCTTCCGGGTCGTGTATCAAAAAGGTCTCATTACGAAATCCAAAAAGCCCAAACATATTTGCTGTGATGTCTGTAGGGACCTTTGAGGCTTGTCCCACAAATGAATGGTAGGTGGATGTGTGGCTGATCACACGTTCGTATTCTCTCTCTGTCTCAGCAGGAAGGGGTCAGATCCCAACAGATCCCAGCCCCCTGCCACCTCCACACTCTCTGAGTTTGGACAGAGTCCTCTCCAATTACAGCCCATGGGTGCTAGTATAGTGTCTGGCATAGCTTCTTTCCATGGCTCCTCTGGTGTTGAGGAAGGGCCAGACCTGAGCAGCCAAGCTTTCCTTGACACGCTAGCAGTAGGATAACTAGTCCTCAGTCACCTCTGCTCTTCATCCTCCACTTCCACAGTCCTCTCACCCCCTTGGATTACCCCACCGAAACATTCAACCTCACCCCTTCGCCACTTTGCATCCTGGTGTTAGCCCCTTAGGGTATGTCTACACAGCAAAGAAAAACCCACAGCTGTCCTGTGCCAGCCCACTCAGGCTCACGGGGCTTGGGCTGCAGGGCTGTGTCAATGCTGTGTAGACATCTGGGCTCTGGCTGGATTCCAGGCTCTAGGACCCTGCAATGAAACAACTCCACAGCCTGAGCCAAGTTGGCTGGCACGGGCCAGCCGCGGGTGTCTAGTTGCTGTGAAGACATACCCTCATTGTCCTACCCACCCCGTCACACAGCATGCAGTGCAAGGACATGGGGACATGGGTAACCGTCAGCCAGCTGCAGCCACTCCCTTATTCCCATCTCCGTGCCAGCTGTTACAGAGCACTGCCCCCTGTTGGCTCACATGTGTAACTTTTCTCCATGAAATCTACAGTAGAACCTCAGAGTTACAAACTCCTCCGGAATGGAGGTTGTTCGTAACTCTGAAATGTTCGTAGCTATGAACAAAACATTATGGTTCTTTCAAAAGTTTACAACTGAGCATTGACTTAACACAGCCTTGAAACTTTACTATGCAGAAGAAAAATGAAATAAGCACACGAAACCATTTCCTTACCTTGTCAAATCTTTTTTTAAACTTTCCCTTTATTGTTTTAGTCGTTTACATTTAACACAGTACTGTGCTGTATTTGTGTTTTGGATGTTTTTTTGTCTCTGCTGCTGCCCAATTATGTACTTCCTATTCCAAATGCGGCGTGTGGCTGACGGGTCAGTTGGTAACTCTGGTGTTCATAAGGCTGAGGTACTACTGTATTAAAAGAGGTTGAACATTACGCAGTCGGGAAGTAGCAGACAATGGCCTCAGTCGTGTGTCAAAGGGATGACATCAGAGCCAATGGGGGTGGGAGGTATTTCCCATTTAGGTGGCCAGGTGATGTTGGGTTGGAGCCTGGAAGGAGCACATAACGTGAAGGGTTCAAAGCAAATGCGTGTGCTCAGTTGTGTGACTTAAGGGCAGCAGTGCAGGCTGTGGGAGCCAGATGCTGGTGGGAGCCAGATGCCCCTTTCTCTCGGTACTGGCGGAGGGCTGGCACGTCGCAGAGGAAACGCACTGGGCTTCCGCGTGGAGGGTGATGACAGCTGGTTCAGTCTCGCATGAGGTCAATAATCTGCCTCCTGTCTGGAGGGTGAACACCATGATGAGGCTGGCCAAGCAGGAGGGAGTTCGAGGGGGGGTGCAGAAATGGTGGCCCTTGGGTTGGAAGGGGAGAGCTTGCTGACCCTGCCAGGACCTGCACTGCATGCCTGGGTCCTTGGACGCAAGTAGTACAGTATAGCCTGATTTCCTAGAGGTGCTGAGTGCTTGCAGGTTCTAGTGATTTTGGGGTGGGGGGGGTTGTGGATGAAAATCAGGCCAGTGCTGCATATCGAGCACCTGCCATGTGTCAGTCCATATGCACGGAGTAGAAATCTGCCCCAATCAGCTCCTTGGCAGGGATGTAGCAAGGCAGGTGAAGGGACGAATGCGCATAAAGCATTCAAGGAGGCACTTGTGGGGTCCAAGGGTTTCATTAAAGATGCATCTTTCTTTAGTGCCTAGAGGACCTTCCAGCCCCTCATGGCTCCACTCTGCCCATGTGGTCTGGAGTATCTGCCCCCCCCGCTTCAGTGGCTGGAGCTCTTATGACACTAGCATGTCCTCATCATGCTGAAGCAGCACACCTATGGTTAGATGTGGAAGGGCTTCATTTATTTCTGCCAGGCTTTCTATGCTACAGTCTCACCGCTCTTTACACTGAAAATGCCTAAATCCACCCCCATGTCTGAGTGTTAAATGTGTTGAATTTTCACCACCTGCAGCTTCTCTCCAAGGACATCCAGAGGGTCTGGGGTTTCCCACACTAACTCAGGTAGGTGTGAGATGCTACAACACTGATCATGGTGTATTGGGGATAATACACCCCTACCTGTACAGTCATTTTTCAGTGGCTAAAATGCAGGAGTAGAAGTGGGAATCGGGAGTCTGGGTTCTGCTCCCTGCTGTCTCACTGATTGGCTATGTAATGTGACTTCGGGCAAATCATTTATATTCTCCATGCCTCCGTTTCTTCAGCAGTAGAAGGGGTGAAATAACACACCCTTACTACTTTTCCAGGAGTCCTGTGAGGTTTTAATTAGTGTTTACAAAATGCTTTGAGGCCCTTGTCTGGAAGTGCTCAGAATACACGTGTTAGTGTAGTAATTAATAACGAGACTTGGATTCTAGCTAATTATTGGGTTTTACATTGCCAGGTTTTCTTTTGAGGTGAAAGGACTTTGTGTGTGTGTGTGTGTGTGTGTGTTTTAAAATGTATTTATTTGTTTAGCAATTTAAGGGGGGAAATTATCAAAGCTATTAAAAATGAGTGTGTCCTGCAATCCTTACTTAGCTTTTAAGCCTCACTGAGAAGCTGAAGCTAGCCCTTCTGGGTCCTTTTCATTTCCTGCCCTCCATTGTGGGTGTGGGTGTTTTTAATTAAAAGGAATTGATCCTATTACTCCTGAGCCCATCTCAAGCAATAAGACCAAACGAACCACCGAGTCTGTTCCATTGCCTGCTCTGGGGCAGGTTGGAAGTCTCCTGTCCATGCTGCCTTCTGGGACAGGACCCTTTGGAGGTTTCATAGAGAGGTATTCTTCTGGGAGAAAGGATCCAGCTTTGCAGCGGGGTAAGATCAGAGAAGGATTGGCAAGCCTAGAGGAGGGGCGAAAAGTAGGACCAGAATGAATGGCCGCCATTGTAGGGGTTTCCCAGGCTCAGTAGAGTTAAGATGTTCCCCACAGGGGTGGAGGCCTTTAAGAGGAGAAGGTGGCTGAGCTTTTCCTTGTTTCATTGCAGGTTGCCATGTCTGGGGCTCCTCTCCAGCAGATTCTACTGCCGCAGCAGGTGAGGACAGGGCGTGGCTTCTGCAGAGGAGGACACCGCATCCTGCTGGGCTTCTGGGGTGCTTCTGCCACTCTTCATTCTAACAGGGCTTGGTTTTGTCTCCCCACCCCTCGGTACTCTCCCTTTGCAGCTCCTGCAGGCCGAGCCCTTGGCCCTGAGCTTGCTGAATGCCAGTGAGTACGAGAAGAGGCTGGTGGCTTTGCAGGCACAGCTGAGGGAGAATGCGGCAGGGCATCAGGCGGAGCTGCTGAGTGCCCAGACTCGCCTCGCCGAGCTGGAGAGCCAGGTGAGGGACCCAGCCTGCTGGGCTGAGGGCAGAGGCAGGATTGGTCTCTCTGTATTCGCACCAGTCTTCCCACTGGGGCCAAGCTAGGAGCGATCGTACTGGGCTGTGAAAGTAACAGCCAGGAAGGAAATACCTGGGCTCCAAAGGGCAGCAGGATATGGGGTGCCAGAGACCTGGTTCATCCCTGCCCAGAGAGAGGAACTGGGGAGGTAACAGAGGGTCTGTCTGCTGAGGGCCGCAGGGAGGGCTCACAGAGATGTTCTAGCCACACCCCTCGTAGTAAAGCCTCAAGATTCCTGCTTTCTGTGCACACCTGCTGGCTGCCACCCAGTGAGCTACCCCTGCACTAAGGGTGAATGCTGACATCCTCCATGTGCACTAGTTTGCTCTGCGGGGACCTGACTGCAAGCCGGCTGACATCCCCCAGGGTACAGTCTGGACTGTTGAACCACTGGGTCCCTTTAACTCTCCAGCCCAGGGTGCCTTTTACGCTGCTTTGCTAGTGACAAGCAGCCTCTCCAGGCTCTGCTCACACGCAGCCATTAGCAGGAATGCTCTCCCAGCCACTCACGAACTACACACAGGGCAAATTCCCCAGCCTTGTGCCCCAGGAATGTGCGTCTGGCACTGCTCAGGACCCCCCACCCCCAAACAGTGCAAGCTTGTGAAAAGTCCGTTATTCCATCAAAGGGAAGGATTATGCACCAGCCTTTGTTAACCTGAGTAGAGATTCCCCAAACACTTCAATCAAAACACGCTGGTTTAGGTAAAAGAATAAAACAAGTTTATTAACTAAAGAAAGATAGATTTTAAGTGAATATAAGCGGTAATGGCATAAAAGTCAGAACTGGTTACAAAAGAAATAAAAGAGAAATACGGAAGCTATTTCCTGACCTAAACGTTACCGAGTTAAATAAGATTTGAAAGCAAAAGGATTTCTCTGACCCAAAACTTTCAGCCGTCCATGCTGACTGGATAGCCTTCCAGTTTGGACCACTCCCCCCAGTTCAATATGATGGTTCTTTGTCTTTCAAATGATCTTGCTGCCGTGAGTAAAGGTGGGGGAGGAGAGGTGGCCAGACACCCCTTTTTCCCCCCTTTCTTATATCCTGACCCTTTTCACTGGAAAAGTCCTTGCTGGTGTAACCCCGGTCGTCGTCGGGTGGGATCGAACCTGGGACCTCTGGAGCTTAGTGCACGAGCCTCTACTGCATGAGCTAAAAGCCAACTGGCTGTTATCTAAGGCTGTAGAGCAGACTCATTGTACCTCTCTCTCTAAGTGGTCTTGGTGCCACTAGCTGGGACACAACACCACACCCAGGAGGTGTGTGGGTTACACTGGGACATGGGGACATGCAGTTCTATTGCATATGTGCCCTGCCAGCTGTCCTTCAGATGAACTGCAAATACTTTGTTTATAACTCCCCTGCTGGTGAATTTCTAATTGAACAAGTAATGGCCTTTTAGCACCTACCTGGCGTGCCAGTGTGCCTGTGTCTTGGAGAAAATGGTCTGTTTAATTAAAGTGATGGTCTCAAGAAGGAACTGTTCCCATTATGTGGCATTAATTCATATGGCATCAAGAACTACAGTACCCAGTTACCCAGAACTACAGTATATTTCAGTAACAATCCTAAGTAACATTTTATAGCTCCATGTACAATGCTGATACACACATTTTAACATGACAATGATGTGCAGTAGATTATGCATTTTCAAATGATACCTCACAAGGCATACTCTGTACAAAATATATCATCATCCTATAGAAGTGGTGAGCATGGGGCACAGTGTCTCACCCCAGCCAAGAAGAGTTTTCTTTAGCCCATCTTGGTGACTTTCCACATCAGGTGCGGAAGCTGGAGCTGGAGAGGAATCAGCAGAAGCTGCTCCTGGAGAGTCTACAGCAGCGTCATCAGGGAGACTTGGAGCTCATTGAAAATGCACACAGGTATCGTGGGCCTACACCCCGGGTACATGCACACCAGTGACATGGACCTTTGCCCCCACACTCAGGGTCCTGCCTGATGCACAGCGTACCTCGGGTGTGTATTGCCCAGCTTATAGTTGGAGCAGGGGACCGGGCATCAGGATGCTACTTCCAGATCTCCTACTGACATGCCGTGTGACTTTGAACACGACACTTCACAGCTCTGTGCCTCAGTTTCTCAATCTGTAAAAGGGGATCTGATCCCCTTTGTGAAGTGCTTTGAGATCTAGTGATGAAAAGCGCTACATACTATATATACAAAAATATAAAGACCTGGGTATTATTATTTATTTACTATTAAATCAGCAGCAGGCACCTAAACTGGCACTTAAATTAGGGTGCTGCATTTGAAAATTGGCCCCTAAGCGTCATATTTCAGATCAGAACCACCCATTAGTGCCCCAGCCCAGCGGGCACCGTGCAAACAGCTCCTCCAGCTTCCGTGTCTCTCCTCGTGGGCAGGAGCCGTGTGAAGGTGATGGAGGAATCTTCCCGGCAGCGCGAGGCGAGGCTGCGGCAGCAGAACGAGGAACTGGCGGCGCAGTACCTGGCCCACTGCCAAAGCGCAGAGCGGGCCAAGTCGGAGCTCCTGGCACAGCAGCAGCGCAGGCTGGCAGAGCTGGAGCAGGAGAAGGTCCAGGAGGTGGAGAGGCTGCGGGAGCTGCAGCGGTAAGGAGGGCTAGGGGAGGGGATAGCCAGCCTGGCAGGGGGCATCTGGGGTCCAACATTATTCACCTCCCGAAGGGGCCGAAGCTCTTGGAAAGATATTGAATCCGTGTCCGAGCAGACGGGAAAATGGGCCCGGCTGGGATCGTGGTGTCAGGAAAAGTCAGGCTAGTGCAACGGTGTGAAATAACCCCAGCCCTGGTGGGAAGTGATTAAAGGTTTGTCCCGATCTCCTGAGTTATGCTGCTAGCCACGAGCATTTGCATCTGCTTGTGAGGGGGCTGAGCTACTCTCACCGTCAGGCAGCAGGCCGCTGAGCACGGGCTCCACCTGGCCTGCATCACCCAAGGCAGGTACGCGTGGGACTGGCACTGCAGGGCACAGGGACTTGCACCTGCGTAGAGTCCTTTGGGGTTCCCGGCCGTTATTCTCCCCCCTCCACTCCTCCGCTCATGCCTGGGCAGGAATTAGCAGGTTTCCTCTAGGAATGAGTTGTCTCCACGAGCTTATCCAGTGACCATCCACCATCGCCCGCAGCCGGGGGCCGAGATCAGCCGGCTGCTCCCGTTCAGCTCTCGCTGTGTGTTTCTCTGGGCTCTTGCTGTGGCAACGAGGGCCGGGTGTCTGAGCGCCGACTGCGGCATAGGCTGCAGGGAACGTAAATAACTAGACGTGGTTAATGGGCTCCTCCCCTCTGGGTCCTACAGGGTGTCCATTCTGGAGATGCGCAAAGACCACGAAGAGCAGCTACAGAGGTTGAAACGACTGAAAGATCAGGAGATTGACGCGGTAACCAGTGCTACCTCCCATACCAGGTACGGGCTGCCACCCAGCATGGCCTCCTTGCCTTGGTCCTTCAGCTCCCCGTGTAGACCGTGATGGAGGTTGGGTTCCTCTTCCGGTTCTGAAGGAGAAGAACAAGCAGCTGAGTAGGTTGCTTCTTCCCTTCAGGGTTCGGAGAGTCTCTGAAAAACAGAGCTGCTACAGAGCTGGGATGCTCTCTCACAGCAAGCTCCATAAATCTGACAGCCTTCCATGGGACGGCTGGGGAATAGTCACACGCACTCAGACTAGATGGTCACAGTGGTCCCTTCTGGCCTCGGAATCTATGGGCACAGTCCCCAAGCAGAGGGCTGTCTGCAGGGGAAGGCAGGGCTGGGGTGTTGGGTGGATCCCAACCAGAGGGAGAACACCTGACGCTGGTGATGTGTTTGCACAGAAGCCACTGGCTCAGCGAGTAAATTGCCCTCACCACCTCTCAAGCTCTGTCAGTCAATAAATGAGCTTTGTTTACCCCTGAGAAAAAGTAGCTCCTGTCCTTTGCTGCTACCGAGGGGAGCGGTTAACTGAGCAGGAGAGGTTCAGGACAAAGCTATCGTACCCACTAAGCTCCTAGGCAAGGCGGTGCATATTTATTGTCCAGGGAACCTGCTGCAGAAGCCACAGGTTGGGCTCAGCATCTAAGGTTTTGTTTTAAAGTAAATCTTTCTAGCCCCTCGTCACATAAGGCTAACGTTGAAAACATGAACCCAGTGTGAACCGATGCAGCTACCACGTAACTGTGGCCCCGCCCCTTCCTCTTGCAGGTCTCTGAACGGCGTCATTGAGCAGATGGAGAAGTTTTCCAGTAACCTGAGTGACCTCTCCTATAAGGTGGAGGCTACTCACCACAACACGTCGCAGGAGCTCGAGATTGGAGCCCGTCAGCGGGACGAACAGCTCAGGGGTACCTGCTTTTTATTTTTTCTAGCAATCACGGTCATGGTTATTTATTACAGTAGCAGTTAGGGGCCCCAACCTCAATCAGAGCCCCACTGTATGCACATAGAGTCACTGCCCCAAAGAACTTACAGTCCAAAAGGATATGTGTATTGTGGAAGCATCTATGAGCCCTAATCATGGACCAGGCCCCATTGTGCTAGGTGCTGAACAAACAGAGAGCAAGATGATCCCTGCTCCATTTACACACAGGGAACTGAGGCACAGAGAGAGATTAAGTGACTTGCCCAAAAGCACATAGGGAGCCTGTGGCAGAGAACTGGACCCAGATCCCTGTCCAGTGTCTTAATCACAAGATCATCCGTCCACTCCAGCAGATGTTCCCATCTGTGGCTCTCCTACACACTTACCTTTCTGAAAAGAACAATGCCTTGTCCAGGGCTGTACCTGAGCAAGTCAACTGCGCCAAAGATCCTCTGTACTGAAAGCAGCTCCCCGGGAATGTCCTGTAGCCAGACAGCACTCCCAGCGGAGGATCCATGCCAGCTAGCTGGGACTGAGGGTCAGTTCCCAGCTGTTGTAAACCAGCACAGCACCATTGGAGTGACACTGATTTAAACCAGCTGAGGATCTGGCCCTGCAACTTTTTTACAAGACAGACACAATGGTGGCTTGCGCTGGACTGTGGGATTAGCCTGTGAATGGCTGCAATTTGCTGCACCGTGGTTTTTCTCCCCTCAGTGCTGCAGGACAGACTGACGCGACAGCAGAGGGACATGGAGGAGGAGCGGAGCCGGCTGCAGGAGGTCATTGCTAAAATGGAGGCCAGGCTGAGTGAGCAAACTCGTCTCCTGGAGCAGGTGAGGCAAGGCTGACAACCTGTGTCTTCAGCCTCTGTTTGATAATGGCTCTGATGGGGGGGGGGGCAGCAGCATGTTCTGTATCCAATATGGGAACTCTCCTCAACCTGCAGACAGCCATGGTGAGAGGCCAGTTTTTTTCCACAGGTGAAAAACTGTCTTCCTGCTTGGTGGGGGGAAAATCAGGGCAGGGCCTGAACCTCCATGGCTCAGGCCCTGCCCTGAAGTCAAAGAAAACGGAGATGGTGGTGGTGGAAAAATATCTGCTTCAGTTTAAGGCATGATTGTACCATAGGCTCACGTAACCCATGCATTGCTTTCCCCCTATCTGCTGTCGTCTCATCGCTCTAGGAACGCTGGAGGGTGACAGCAGAACAATCCAAAGTGGAATCTCTACAGCGCTCGCTAGAGGAACAGCGGAGGGTGATGACCCAGCAGCTGACCATGGAGAGGGAAGAGCTGGAGCGGGCAAAGGTCCGGTGTTGTCATGATGTTTAATGAACGTGATGGTCTCAAGGAGGAAGTGTTCCCATTATGTAGCATTCATTCAGATGGCATCAAGGCCAGGAGAAAAATCCTTTTGCTGGAGGACAAAGGGCAGGATGGAAATAAATCCACGTAGAATTCAGCATAGCTCAAGGATAGTAACCTAATAGGAGTAGAAGATTTGGGGGCGGGAAGCAGTTCCACTCAGAGATTAACCCCTTGGGACTTCAGTGAGGTATCACAGTACCCTACGCTTTACTTGGCAATATCTTGGCCTCCTGCTCAATTAGAACCATAAGCCAGCACGTGAGCCTGTCAGACTTCACTTGTTGCTCTTGGGCAAGGTGCACGTGCTCCTGGAGCTGGAGCATTTCGTGTTTGCTGGGGTAGCATCTTTCTGCTCTTCCCAGAGATGCGGCACAGTGATCGACAGCGTGAGTGACAGAGGCGGCGTTGGGATGGCACGAGGGTAGGCTTGTCTGGGTTTGGCAGACATTGGTTGTTGCACAGAGTAACAATGACACACACTAGGTCACGTGAGCGAGAAAAGCCACAGATTGTGGCTGAAGGCAGGAAAATAATGTCAAGTGGAGGGTATTAGTCGCTTGGTACTTTTAAAAGCCATTGCTGTAACGCTCTCCTCCTGAAAAGCACTCCTGTTTAAACTCTGTAGATATTTGACAGAGACTTCACCACAGGGTGGTGAGATCTACTGTCACTACCTCTGCTTCATTGCCGTGTTGTGGGAACAGTGCAAAACCCTGCCCCCATAGTACAGAGAGGGGGTTTTGCTGTCTGGGGGTACAAGAATGATACCCAGTTCCCAGGAGCAGCAACGGGAATCTTAGTAGCAGGAATCCTTTCCAGTCTGAAGAGCAGCATAAGGAGCCCCTTTTCCACTCTTCCTGGTGGAAGGGGTACTCTCTGTGACCTCAAGCCAACCTTCCCTACATCTCTCTGGTTTGGAGGACTTGGTTGCATCTCTCATGCTTTGCTCCCACAGAACGTCTTGCTGGAGGAGCAGAAGTCGGTCATGCAGAAGTGCGCGGAGGAGCGTCGAAAGCTCGCCATGGAGTGGTCGGAGTTCCACACCCAGCAGAAGCTGAGCAAGGAGCGGACAGAGCGTGACGTCGACCGTGCCCTGCAGATAGACTCCCAGAGGGAAGGGGCCATCATGACCCTGGCAAAGGTACCCTAGCGAAGCATGTTCCCGTTTCAGTCCTTCAGGGCTTGAATTCAGCTTTGTCAGCTGATGGGCTAGAGCAGCTGGACAGACCGACAGAGCTTTGCTGACATGTTTCCTCCCCAGCCACTCAGTGATTCCACATGGTAACGATGTAAATTCCTTCCTGCATCCTCCCCCACACCTCCGTGTGGTCCCTGCTCCGCCCCCTTTGAGCATCACCATGAGGAAATATCTCTCTCTCTCTCTCTCTCTGTAGGTATACAGATGATGGCAGTGTAAGAGCAGATCTGATTGTCAGAGTATTTTATAAATCACTGGGTGGTGACTAATAATTCAGTGCTAATATTATTACTGCCAACAAATTACCAGTATTGGTGCATGTTCTCGGCGTCAGGGACGTAGCTGCCGGGGTAGGGAAAAGAGGAGTGCAGTGCGTGGTGTTCTCCCACCCCACTAGCTGTGGGTTGTTGAGCAGCACAGCAGTCTCAATGCAGCACTTTGCCTGTAGCATGTGTTCCTGCCGTAGGAAGGAGTCTTCTATAGGGGGACATGGAGCCCTGAATAATGTAGGCGAAGGGAAACCTTCCAACGCTTCCTCTGACTGGCCCAGATTCCTGAGCCAGCTGTTCTGTCTGGGCAGGGCAAAGGAAACAACCTGCACGCTAATGCTTGGGGACCTTCCCCTGCACAACAAAGCCAGCGCTCTAGTAAATGTACAGCAGGGAACAATCCTCCAGTGGGCCAGGAGTTTGGGGAGGGCTCTTCTATCACGGATCTCTCTGAGCACTTGGGTTGAGTGCTCGGGAGAGGAGCCGATATAGAGCCACCATTGATGCTCTCTTCCTAGGAACAAGCGGATCTGAAAATCAAGGCCAGTGAGCTGAGGGCTAAGGAGGAGCAGCTGGCTAGAGAAAGGGAGTCTGTGGAGCAAGAGAGGCAGGAGCTGAGACTCGAGAAGGAAAGGGTTAATGCGGCCGCTTTGCATGTCAAACAGAGGGCAGAGGAGATTGACAGCATGAGCAAGGTAGGAAGGACAACAACTCCTCCTCTCTTAACCCCTTGCAGTCAGTGCACCCACAAGCCTTCCCCATTAGAATCCAGGAAAGGCCATACAGGAAGTGGAGACAGCAGTGGTGTAGGGGCTTGAGAATGGGACTTCGGTTCCCCGCTCTTCCAGTGACATCCTGCAGATGGCCTTGGGCACCTCAATTATCTCTCTGTGCCTTGGTTCTCCATCTGTGATAGGGGGAGAGTGATATCCCCCTCCCTGCATAAAACACGTGGGGATCTCTGGCTGAAGAGCTATAGAAGTCAACAGTCAGGAGCGATGGTTCTTTACATGAATTGTTTATTAGTTGTTTAGCAACTTTAAAACAAAAAAGGGATGCAGAGACCTGCTTCACTATACAAGGATCTGTGTGTCTGATACATAGTGGGGGAGGAGAGTACCCGGATGGCTCAGGAGGTAGGAGATGGGATACAGAGCCCTCCACCTCTGACACAGATTCAAATCCAGGCCAGATCCCTGGCAACCAAGAGCCATTCCTATCTGGTGGCTGTTGGGTGGCCTGTGTGAAATGAACTTGGTCTCACTTGAGTTCCCAGTGGAACAAGCCTTGGCAGAGGAGCCATGGAGATGGAGCAACCCACTCGATCCTTGAGAGATCCCCCAGGTCCTGGTTGAGACCCATGAGTGGGGTGGCCTAGGGGAAGCTTGCCCTGCTGCTGTACCTGCCTTACTAGCGTGGTGGGTAAGCAGAGGATGGGAGTGTCCAGGATGTCGTGGTCTACACAAAATGACCTGGGGTTTCCAGAGGCACTTACACGGCTCTTTCTCCTCCCCGCTGGTGCGCCGTCACGCCCTTGCTCTCCCACCCCCCACTCACGCTCTGTGTTGCTGTGTCCCCCAGCTGTCCTCGCAGAAGTACGAGGAGGGGGAGAGAGCCCTGCTAGAGGCGAAGAAAGTGGAGTCAGAACATCAGACGAGGCTGAGTACCGTGCAGCAGCGGCTGGAACGGCTGAGGCAGCAGGAGCAGCACCTGCACCAGGCAATCAGATCCTCGCGCTTCCCCTCTCACTTTTTATTTTCTCTGTGCCACAACATGCCAGACCCTAGTAAACCAGCCTTTCTCCCTCTCTCCCCTCGGGCCGGGTAGGAGCGCCAGAACCTGGCTCATCAAAGGAGACAGCTTGAACAGCTGCGAGAGGAGCTTCCGAACAGCCCGGTGCAGTTCCTGACCAAGCCCCGGGTGCCACACCCAGGTGCTCAAACCAAGAGCCTCTCCACCACGCACTGTAAGCTGCTCCTTCACACCTGCCAACAGAAAAGCTCTTGAGTGGTTGTTCTCAGTGATTGCTCTCTGTAAATACATCGAGGGGAAGCCCAGGAAGGAAGAAGAGCTATTTAACCTCAAGGACAACGTTGGCTCTAGAATAAATGGGAATAAACTGGCCATGAGGAAAGTTAGGCTGGAAATTTAGAAGCAGGTTTCTAACCACCAGAGGAGTGGGGTTGGGGAACAGTCTCCAATAGGAGGAGTGGAGGCAAGAAACCAAACTGGTTTTCAGGTGGAGTTTGATAAATGTATGACCAGGACAATGTGCCGGGGTTGCCTGGATAGCAGGCGACTGGACTCAAGGACCCAAGAGGCCCTCTCCAGTCCCGTGTTCCTGTGAGCAAGGAAATGAGAGGAAAGGCATGTCTACACTACAGCTGCTACAGTGGCGCAGCTACTGTAGTGTAGACACTTCCTATATCGACGGAAGGGGGTTTTCCGTCAGCGGAGTTAATCCATCTCCCCAAAAGCGAGTCGCTAAGTCAACCGAAAAATTCTTCTGTCAGCCTAGCCGGGTCTACACCAGGGGTCAGGTCGACCTAACTACAGTGCTCGGGGCACAACATTTTTTGCAGCCCTGAGCAACATCACTGGGTTGATCTAATTTTAAGTGTGGACCAGGCCGAAGGGACAGCACCTCCTGCATCTTTGTGTCACAGAGCGGGTGGGGCATCTCTGGTTCAGCTCTCTGGCTTTCAAAGGATAAAGACCTGAGTCGAGTTCTGAAGTCACCTCTTCACAAGAGGGAGCTGGGCTCATGGTCAGAGCAAGGGATTGGAGTCAGGAGTCCTGGTTTCCATTCCTGCCTCTGCCACTGACTTGCTGCATTGGACAGGGAAAATTGGTTAACTTCTTTCTTTCCCTTCTGTAAAATGGGACTAATGAGTTGCCTACTCCAGAGAGTTAATTAAATGTTTGTAAAGTGCTCTAGGATCCTTGCATGAAAGAGGCTATAGAAGTGCCACATAATCATTATAATTAATCTCCACAATTTCCTCAGGTCCCAGGCTGGGAAGAGGGACTGCCATGCTCCCCCAGGACATGAAAACACAGGCACAGCAATAATACTAGGAAAGCTTAGTGGGTCCAACTTCCCTGCCTCCCTCTGAGTGTCTCTGTATAGAATACACGGGTGTCCCACGTTGCTCTAACTGTGTGTGTATTCTGCACTATTGTGCTTTCTTTGCAGATTTCCCCCCTCCTGTTATAGACTTACCTTGGCACAACTTTGGCAGTCCGGGGGGCACCCAGGGCACAGCAGGAGCAGGACCCGCTGAGTTGTATGCCAGACTAGTGCTGCTGAAGCACACAGCCGAGCGGGTAAGATGAGGTTCCGTAGCATTTGCTCAGATGTAAAAGGGACCCAACATCAGGTCTGCTACTGAGCTGGACTTTGGCACCATTCGGACTCTCCCAGGAAGAGAGAAAGCGAGGGCTCGGTGCCACCTGCCGATGGATGGATTTTTCTCTGAAGGTTGTTGCTGGGCAGTAAAGCTGTTTGTTCCGTGCTGCGCTGCAAAAGGGTCATTTTAGAGAACAGACACCCTGGTGTTTCCCTGATACACTTAAAGCAGCAGTGGATGAACAACAGAAGCAATGACGGTCATAAATTCTTGGACAACCAGATCGTCACAGCTACTCGTTGGCTTGCCCCACTTGGGCTGCGAGTTAACAGCCTTATTCACCACTGGAGTGGGGTGTATGTACTGCTCAGTTTTCTGAGATCCTCAGATGGAAGGTGCTATATCAAGGTGGTTAATCCCTGTTCTTCTGGTGCTTTGAGGTTCCCACTCTCTCCAGATTCTCCAATCGCTCGCCTGCTCTTCCCCAACACCCCTACATAATTGGGATTCTGCTTTGATCCCTTAGAATCCTCATGTTCCTATCTAGGAAAGAAAGGTTATTCAGGTTGTCTGTATGGATCCCATTCAAGGCGCACCTGTGCCTCATGCATGCCTTAACTGGGATCCACACAGACAAGACATTTTGGAGAACCACAGTTACAACAAAGTAAGTAACTGTACTTGCTGGTGCACTCACCTCTCAAAGCCTAGGCTTTGACTGCTTCTGATACTTACCTTATATGTCAGTTCCCAAGACAGTGATTATCTACCAGGCATGTGGGCATCTGTACTGTACCTTCAGAGAGTTCCAGCCACAACCAGTGATGGCCCTTCCCCCTCTCTCTCTCTGCAGGACCGGGATTTCTTGGAAGACGAGCAGTTCTTTCTAGAGACCCTGAAGAAAGCTTCCTACAACATGTCATCCCAGACAGCATGAGGAGTTCAGCCCCACATGCAGCGCTGGTTGAGCTGGCTTTTTCTATGAAGATGACGAGGGATTTTGTAATTTATATTCTTTTTTTTTTTTAATCCAAAAATGAATGGCTGGAAAAATATAAATTGTCAGATACATTCAGTCAGGCAGCAGCTAGTTTAAAAAACAAAACAAAAAAATAACCGCTTCGCGTGTGCATTTTTAACTATGTCCGACTGAGAGCCCTACAGCCTAAAGTCTTCCATTACTTCAGCTGTGAGCCCTTCAGAGCCTGGACTATCTTTTCATATGTCCATCCCTCCCTCTCTCATTGGGTTTTATGCTGTCGCCCATCGCCATAGTGTTGAAGCACCTTCTGCATACAACAGCCTGGCACCAGCGAAGTCCTTAGGGGTCTCCATGGAGTCGCTGGCCCATGTGAGAGCACCTAGCGATCTGTACACACACCACCAAGAACAGGTACAGCATGGGCTGAACCATTGCAAACTTTCCATGTATTGCCCTGCTGCAATGCCTCAATCATGACCAGCAGGGACCACCTCCTCGGCCTGAGCAGGTAGTTCAGTTGCCGTGGACCATTTATAATTTATCCTGTCTCTTGGCACCTTTGTTAAGAGCCTCAAGTGTGGTAGGGGGTTATGGTGATGTGCACACTTGTGCATTGGGACATGGCCTAAGACCCACCACACTCATTTCACATTAGCCAGCTAGAGGATGGCCATCTGCTGTTAGGGTTGTCAACTTTCTAATTGCACAAAACCGAACACTATTGCCCCACTCCTTCCCCATGGCCCCGCCCCTTGCCCCGGCCCCACTTACTCCAGCCCCTCTCCCTCCGTCGCTCACTCGCCCCCACCCTCACTCACTTTCACTGGCAACCCTATCCGCTGTACCATGGCCGTGTCCAAGGCTGGATGTTGAGTGATAAGGGAAGAGTGAAGGAGACAAGAAGGAACCAAGTTTTTGTGATTTAGGAATAGTTCACTTCACTTCCACTGCATCTCAGTGTCTTTGATGCTCTGCTATCTTCCCTCTTCCCTTTCATAGGCTGGGTTAGAGCCTTGCAACCTAACCTGACCTGAACCCAACAACACCTGACTTCAAGTGCTAGTGTGACACTGCCTGAGGGTACCCAGGGGTGGGAGGCACCTCGCTACCCCCTGCCCTTAGCATGAGGAAGCCTGATCTGTGCCAGAGGGTCAGCTCCCCAACCCTGGCCATGGGCAACAAAAGCACTTCCCTCCAGGCCTATGCAGGCCCCACTCTCTCTACAGGCTAGTGCTAGACACATTCCAACCCTCACATAACCAGCCTCTGTTCCACTGGGCACTTGCAGAATTCACAGGCATGCTGCTTCCACAGAAGAGTACTGCCCAGCTTACCCATGTCCCTTCAGATCACTGCTCCGTTTAACACAGCACTGAGATATTTTTGTAGTGAAAATAAGTAACAGTTTATTTTGTGAAATATAGTCACGTAGTAACAAGTAGAAGTTTTGGAAGCAAATGGTTATCTGTAAAATAGGGCTGTCGATTAATCGCAGTTAACTGATGCGATTAACTCAAAAAAATTAATCGTGAGTAAAAAAATTAATCGCAGTTTTAATCGCACTGTTAAACAATAGAATACCAACTGAAATGTATTAAATATTTTGGATATTTTTCTACATTTTCAATTATTTGATTTCAATTTATAACACAGAATACAAAGTGTGCACTGCTCACTTTATATTATTTTTATTACAAATATTTGCACTGTAAAAATGATAAACAAAAGATATAGTATTTTCAATTTACCTCATACAAGAACTTTAGTGCAATCTCTAACGTGAAATTGATGTAATTGAAATCAATATATTTGAAAATGTAGAAAACATCCAAAAATATTTAAATAAATGGTATTCTATTATTGTTTAACAGAGCAATTAATCGCGATTAATTGTTTTAATCGATTGACAGCCCTAATGTAAAATAAAATCATAACCGCATTCTAGAGCCTAGACTGCAATGGCTAGTTACTGTCATGTCTTATAGTATTGCTCACCAACGTTTCTCAGCCAGGTAGGCTGTGTGCCCTTTTTCCTCAAACAAGTCACATGTTCAGCTTGTCTCCTCCGTGAAGGGTGTCTTTCTGCACCCTAAGTTACACCACCTACAGTCTATTGCAGTGGTTCCCAAACTTGGTTCATGGCTCATTCAGGGACACTTTGTTTACCTGAGTGTCCACAGGTATGGCCGCTCGCAGCTCCCAGTAGCTGCGGTTCGCCGGTCCCGGCCAATGGGAGCTGTGGGACGCGGTGGCCCGGCCCGTTTGGAACCCACTGATCCATTGGCTTTACTTGTAAACAGGATCCTCCCTGCTGTTTTTCCTGTGTGCTCCTTTCTTGTCAACTTTACAATCTTTTCAGTAGCATCAGGCTCAGTCAAGCAAATAGACTTACAGTGTTAGACATGCAATACACAATGACCAGCCAGAGAGACAAACATTTACTCCTCTGCTGGTCCAAAATCTGTTTCTCACCTTCTGGTGCCCCATTTTAACTTACATACCTTAAGAATATAGCTTTCAGTACAAATACCTCTTAACTATCCTCCATATGTGCATTTGCAATGATTATGGTGGCCAGTGGGCTACTGGCTCTCAGTAGAGACCTTACATGCCACCCTTTGGCAAACAGTTATGCACGTACCTGACGCCGGGGATGCCAGTATCCCTTACACGCGCTGCCAGATGGCATCAAGAGGTCCCTAAGTCACAGTCAGGTTTGGGTTGAGTCTGAAACACAACCTGACACTCTTGGGCTTGGGTCAGGGCATCTCTGATCTCCTGCTCGTGGGGTCAGTGCGGCAGTGGCTGTATGACCCGCTGCTGCTGGCCACCACCACCTGGCTGTGCTATGCCTGCAGTGGAGTGTGTTGATGAATCCCAGCACAGCGAGGCGGCGGTAGCCAGCAGGCGTGGCACATACAGCCGTTGCTGCATTCCCTTCCCCGACAGGAGGCAGTTGGAGACAGATCACTGGCCCCAGGTGTGGGGAGTAGGAAGTCCCACCAGGCTGAGCCCCAAGGGCAAGGCAGCAGCAGTGCTGACGGAGGTTCAAGGGAAGGGTTGGGTTCGAATGACTCAGGGTTGGGTCAGGTTCGGGTGACTGTGGTCTAGTCGGGTTCATGTCAGGCTTTAGGCCTGAGCAGGCTAGCAGAGATGCTGTGGGGCGCTGACAGGTTCCGTACCTTTGGAGAAGGAGCTAGTTTGATTGGGAAGGGGAATTACATTCTTGGGGTTGGTAAAGGCGCATAGAGCCTTCCAAGGCTGGGTCACTGGTTAAAATCCAGCCTAGGACCCTAGTGTCTGCAGAATGTTATGGATTCGCTCTCAGCCATGCAGGTTCCGACTAGCCTTGCTCGCTGGCTGCTGATGCAGCGTGGGAGGTTTGTGTCTTTGTTGCTGTTGTGAGTGATTTAGTCAGAGCCGCGCTCACATTAATACCAGAGCCATTCTCCCACTCTGCTGTAAGAACACAACGACCTTGGATAAAGAACACAAGAGCCTCTCAGCTGCTGATGGAGGGGAAGAGTGCTAGCAGTGCCAAATGTTTTTTGCTAGTCTTAAGACAAGCTTCAATTTCCATTACTCTCAAATGCAGCACGTACCCAAAGGGAGAATTGGTCTCTTTGCATCTGCTCCACACCACCCCCAGCATTTGCTTTTATATTTTAAATAATATAGTAAAATCTGAACGCCTTGTAAGAAGAACAAAAGCCCTCGCCACTGAACAGAATCTAGCGAAAGAACAGCACCGTTTCTTTTTCTTGGCTGCCCTGTGGAGTAATTTACAGAGGGCTGTGCATTTAACCGCTCTTGTCATGCTCTATTATCATCCATTTGCCAACCCATCAAGGAGAGAAATGCTGCTTATTTGGGCTGCCATTTATGTGCTGAGAGATTGGAAGGAAAGAGAAGCTGAAGATAATGGGGACGGACAGCGTCAAATACCACAGATTGGATTCTTATCTCGTTACAGCAGTGTAAATCTGGAGTAACTCAAATTGACTTCAGCAGGGTAACTCCAGATTTACATTGGTGTCAGCTCAGAATCTAGCCCTGTGCTTCTGTCAGGGAGTGAATTAAGGTGCAGCAGGGGACTAATGGGGCTTGGACAGCGCCCTGATCAGCTTCTATGCCTGTGTGTTATCGATCCCAGTCTTCGAGTACGGTGGTGGTACTGCCATTGTTCTGTTGGAGACAAAGAAGGAGACCTTGGAGGGGAGGGGAGTTTTTGGAGACAAGGCTGGTTTAATTCAGGGTCTAAATTGTTTCTGTGCCGCCTCCTGTAATTGAGCTATTTGTGGCCTTTGTTGCAGAGATGAGCCAGAGAGGATGTCAGGTGCAGCGCTCGGTGACGTCTGTGCAATGCCACTGAAGACAGGGAGAGGTGGAGTCAGTGGTGGAGCTGAGAAAAGAACCCAACGGGCTCATCTAAACCCATGTGCACTAACACATTAAAAATTAATCTAGATGCTACTTTTTGCATTCCGCCCCCACCCCCTTGTGCTCGGGTGCTGCATCTTGCCCGCTACTGCATGCTCACAGCTGAAGGAGGATGTGTTGCCTAGGGGTTACAGTACTGGACAGTGAGGGAGGCAGCACTCCTGGGTTCTAGTCCCAGCTCTGCTACTGATTCACAATGTGACTTGGGTCCCCTTACATGCAAGAGTGTCCCAGTCAGGTCAAAGATCCCCCAAACCAATGGCACATCGGGCTGATGCGGTTAAGGCACATCAGTTTCAAAGCCACCGCTGCCCAAGGAAGTGATGTGGTCAGCGTCATGCCCGCCCGCCTTCGACTTCCCTAACTCAATGAGTTGAGTACCCGTTTTGCAAGTGGGTGAACTAGAGGTGGTCTTGCCGTGTGAGATCAAGTGAGACTCAAACCCACGATTTACAGGCTTGTAGGTGAGGCCTAACCCACTCAGTGTTACCTGATCTTAGATGTGGGTTTTTCTCATTGTTTTTCTGGTCTTTACACAGAGCTGAGCTGGCTGTGGGAAAACCCTAATCCCCCACTAGAAGGAGCTGAGCTGATCTCCCAATAACCCCCTATAGGCTATTCCATTGAGAATCAATGGCACCTCCTCAAAGCAGACACTAGGCTGGCCTGAATTCCCTTCCTGTTGCTGCCAGGAGCCACAATAGCCATCCGAAGCGGTTAGATAGGCTAATGTAATCATACACCAGCCCAACTGTAAAACAAGAAGGAAACAGGTGCAAAGAAGACACAAGCATCTCAGCTGTTTCAGTGTGTAGCTCTGTATGAAGAACTACACTGTACTTTGACATTCTAGCCGTAGGAAGATCTGTGGTGACCATGAAAAAGCATGCTGGATACATCTTTCCAATCCTGCTGTCTGGACTGGCCTCGCTTTCTCTTCCCTCATTCAGTGCAGCCTCCCCGGCTTCAGCGTTCATTTGAAAGTGCTGGGGATCCCACCTCTTCCCAGGGGAAACTAATCCATCCTCTCGCTGTTAGGCACGACTTGCTGATGGGCCCCCTAGATTTACCCATCACGTTACAAACAATCCACTTTCATAAATTCAAGGGGAAGGTGGCTGGTTTCACCCAATTCCCCCTGTTCAGTGAAGCAACTGTACTTCTGTCTTTTATTAGAAGGTTGGAACAGATAATTAGGCTGGAGTGGAGAACGCCTATAACATTGGTCTCTGACTATAAATGCCGTAGCGTGGCCTCTCGCTCAGTCCTTTGGAATGTTCTGTCTGCAATCTATACCGCTTGCTGTTACTGTACTGAGCCTGACCTCCTTTGCAAAGCACTTTGAGATTTACTGATGAAAAGTACTAGTTGAAAAGTGATTCCAGTTTCTCAGCTACCAAAGTTCTGGTTCCATTCCTGCTGTTGCACTGACCTCTGGTGGCTTGGGAAGAATTGGAAAGGACAGCTAGCCCATGTCCCTTCTTTCAAAATATTCCTCAACTCTGTCTGATTCACATATAAGCTTCTGCCCAGTTCAGGAGCCAGGCTGTGATGATTTTCCTCGGCACCTTGCAGAGATTGATGTTCTTGTGTGAGTGGAAGCTCGCCAGCATTGGATGTCGTTTTACTAATTCTGGCCCTGATCCATGGGTGTGGACCGCAGGATAGAGCTCCACTATAATCAAAGGGGCTCTCTGCAGGTGCAGTCTGCATGGGTCCCATTTCAGGAGCCTTAGTGCACAGTAGAACTACAAATATAACCACACAGCAGTTAAACTTTGATGCATAGAGAGGACCTGAGCCCCCCTTATTTATTTCTGTAATGGGCCTCAAGGGAGATGGTTTTGCTCTGAGTAGTTCCTCATGCTGCTCCCTTCATTTCAATTGACCAACTCTTCATTTAATTACATCCCTTCCTAGCTCTTTTTATTCCTAATTAAGACAATTTGTCATGTAATTACAATCACGTTTGTCTTTGAAGCACTCAATGACCTGGGCCCAGGGCATCCAAAAGATCAGAAAGCTCCAGGATGAAAAGACCATGGTTGTTAATGACACTCCTCTGGCTCAATGGTTGCACTCACTTCACATTTTCAAGCTTTTCTTTTGGAAGAAAAAAAAAATCACAAGGACTAGAAACTTACTTAAAAAAAATAATCTCACGTGATCACCTGACTCCAGCAGTTAGAGCTTTACAAAATATATCAAAAATGGTGGGATTGGCGATACAACCATAAGAGCCAGCAATGCTGGAAAAGGCACCATCATCTTTACCAAGCGTACTACAGACAGCAGCTAGTAGCCCTGCTTGTACGTAAGATTGCCTAACAGTTCCCTTTATAATATAGCAATGAGAATGTGAGTGACACCCCAGGCTGCAGCTGTTAATCAGGACCCCGTTTTGTAGCTGGCAATCTTATTTGTCTTGGTAAAATAAATACATGGCAGCTCGCTGCCTGGGGTTGGCGTCTCTAGTCCTTCACCCCATGATGAGGATGTACCTCTTTTGGGGTATATTTTGTAACATTTTCATTCAGGCACTAGCTTGGACAGCCCTTCCAGGCCCGTCTCTCGCAAACGCAATGCGGGACATGCTGGGGCCCGGGGGGGGGGGCTTCCAGTGATCACCGTCGCAGCGCTGTCAAAATGGCGGCGCCCATACTGAGCGCGGCGCTGTACGGAATACGGACCGGGCGGGCGTTCGGTACCGCTGGTGAGTGACCGCTCTTACCCCCGGAGCCTTTCGGGGCTCGGGCCCCTGGGGCTGACTCGCCGGGCGGAGCGGGAGCACGGGGCTGGTGCGCCAGGGGTTGAATTATCGGATGCCTGGGTTCCCTGCCTGGCTCCCCAGATACATGGGGGTCAGCCGTCTGTCCTGGGATTTCGGGGTGGGTGGGCTCTCGGACACCTGGGTTCCCTTCTCCCTCGCTGTGTGGGGCAGCCTTGTGTCCCAGGGTTTCAGAGAGGGGCAGCGTCTCGGACGCCTGGGTTCCTTTCCCAGCTGTCACTCACTATACAGGGCAACCATCTTTTCCCAGGGTTTCAGAGAAAGGGCAGCTTGCTGTGTGCGGCAGTTGCCTATCTTGAGCTGCCCCACTCCCTGCCAGTGGTTGCCCCAGGAATTGAAATTAGGGGGGGTGTTTGAATTTACGGGGGTGGTGGTGTCAGGGCCGATGAGGGGTGAGACTGTGAGGGTGAAGGTGGGCTATATGGCACCATAGTAAAAACAGAAAAATGTTTCATGACCATTTTATGAGATTTAACTCATGTTTTAAAATCATCACACGAATTAAAGTTGGCTACTCAAGCCTTCTATGAAGCACTACGTCTACATCCTTCTTGGTTTCTTGTTATAATTTTGCACAACTCTGTTAATGAACTTCTTGAATGCAATGTGTTCATCTTTGGTGGCTTCTCGTGTGTCCGGTACTTCCATTCCTTCAATTGATATGCTCATTAGTTCATTCACATGATCAGGCAGAAGGCGACTTCTTTCAGAACACAAAATTCTATTCAATGATGAAAAAGAATGCTCAACTGTAGCTGTTGTGACTGGGAGTAGCAAGAGATGAATTCCTACTTCTTTCATCCCAGGAAACAGAACACAAAGATCGGGTCGAGCCACTAGTGATGATAAAAAAGAAGTTGAAGTCAAATCTTCATTCATTTGTCATATGATATTCCACTCTGTTCAAATTCTCTATTCTGTCCTGATCACATGGCAGCCCCATTGCTGGTAGTGCCTCACTTCACTCAACTGTTGGTGTTTTATAGGACAGGCATCTGTAAAAGCTACGTAGAGGTTAAGTAGAATCTAGAAATCGCTGTTGTAGATTTTTAAGAATCAAGTTTGTACTTTTTCAGTTGTCTTAACAAACACTTCTTGTCTTCTTCACTTAAGGATTCAATATAAATGCCTTCATTAGTCAACTTCTGGACTGAAATCTTTGCTTCTTCCAGTACTTTTTCAATGGATAGCTCTCTGATTGATCCAAATGTAGCTTCTATTGCTGGACAAAGATCTACTACTGTTGTAGCAGATGCCTGGATGGCATTGTTTAATGACCCAAGTGGTTTCAACAGTAGACTTACGAGAGAGAGAATAGTATCAGAGGGGTAGCCGTGTTAGTCTGGATCTGTAAAAGCAGCAAAGAATCCTGTGGCACCTTATAGACTAACAGAGGTTTTGCAGCATGAGCTTTCGTGGGTGAATACCCACTTCTTCGGATGCAAGAGAGAGAATGTCAATAGTCTTCTCTGAACATAGTAGCAAAAGTAATCCACCAGCCTCATCCATCCCATCTTGGTAGATACCTCAGTGGGGAGGAATAGCTCAGTGGTTTGAGCATTGGCCTGCTAAACCCAGGGTTATGAGTTCAATCCTTGTGGGGGCCACTTAGGGATCTAGGGCAAATATCAGTACTTGGTCCTGCTAGTGAAGGTAGGGGTCTGGACTCTATGACCTTTCAGGGTCCCTTCCAGTTCTATGAGATACATATATCTCTCTCTATATATATAAAAAAAATAATGGCTGGAGTAATTTTAAGACAACAGCCAAGGATTGCTCATGAGAAAGCCAGCGGGTTTTCTCAGGTTGGACTAATTTGAACTTCAGTCCCAGTGTATCTTCTATATTTTCCAAGATATTCAGTCTTTTTGGACTCTTGCTGAAACAAGAATATAATGAAGACATTAAATGTATAGCTTTTTTTAAAATGTCTTTTGAAGATTCTGCAGCTCATACTAGCGCTAGTTGGAGTAGATGGCCTCTGCAGTGTGTATAGGAGAGATTAGGGTTACACTTTTCTCTGAGCAAAGCATGTACTCCACCATGACTTCCAGAGAAGTTTGCAGCTCCATCAAATGCACAAGCAGCCATCTGTTTGGGGTCCAATTGACAAGCATTTAACTCTTCTAAGATGTGGGTTGTCACAGATGCAGCCGATGTGTCTTCTATAACTTGAACATCTAGAAATGCATCTACTGGCCTACCCCTGACATCAAGATAACGTACACAATGACTTAATACTTGATGCCCATTTGCATCGGTGCATTCATCAGCCATGTATGCAAATTTTTTGAATGTGGTGAGAGAGTTCTTCACTTTTTCAACTGTTGAGTCTTTCACTGTTGCACCACATGCTTCTAGCCAGTCAGTTGAGTTTCTTGCAGAAAGATAGTGAGCATTTGCTGTCTTGTTCGGAACCAGTGTTCAACTTCAGGATGAACAAGTGACAATGCACTTAACATTGGCCTCCAGTTCGAAGTATCTCTTGCTTAAATAGAAAGTAGGATGCCACAGCCATGTTTGTTCGCACGAACTGTGTGTCTCCAGCATTCTTAACAGCCTCATTAAGTACTTCTAAAATTGGCTTTGAAAGTGGGCTTATAAGGCTTTCTGCATGTTGATGCACTCCAGAGGCCTGGTGTTTTGCAGCCTTTTCACGTAGTTTGTCAGCATTGGCTTTGCTGATCGATTTGACAAACCAAGCTCCTCCACTTTTACCAATTATAGCATTGGGAAGCTTTCCTTCTTCGTAAGCTTTTTTGCAAGAGGTGCACCAGTAGCCGTCTTTTGTAACTTCAATAAATGGGAACACTTTGACCGACAAACATCGGGAACTGCCTTTAGGTTTTGGAGACACTGTTTCTTCAGTAGGTAGCTGTATTTGTGCTTCGGGCTGGTCGGATGTAGATATACCACTTGAACCTTCAGATGATATGTTGATATATTCTTGGTTCTTGATGTGCTCTTCACCTTGGTTAGGTTTTGAGGCCTTTGAGTGGAAAAATTGTTGTATTGTTTTGTCTTTTCATTTTCACTTTGACCTGCAACATATAAAAGAGATATGAATAAAGTAAATGTTTTGTTAGGATAATGCAAATTTAACATAAGGATAGTATCGGAGGGGTAGCCGTGTTAGTCTGGATCTGTAAAAGCAGCAAAGAATCCTGTGGCACCTTNAAAAAAAATGTATTTAATTTAAATTGACTTCTGAAAAGTAAGCCATCATGGGATAAGAGGGAAGTCCTCTCATGGATCAGTAACTGGTTAAAAGATGGGAAACAAAGGGTAGGAATAAATTATCAGATTTCAGAATGGAGAGAGATAAATAGTGCTATCCCTGAGGGGTCGGTACTGGGACCATTACTGTTCAACATATTCATAAATGATCTGAAAAAATGGGTAAACAGTGAGGTGGCAAAATTTGCAGATGATACAAAACTATTCAAAATAGTTAAGTCCCAGGCAGACTGCGAAGAGTTACAAAGGGATCTCAGAAAACTGGGTGACTGGGCAACAAAATGGCAGATGAAATTCAATGTTGATAAGTGCAAAGTAATGCACATTGGAAAACAATCTCAACTATACATACAAAATGACGGAGTCTGAATTGCTGTTAACACTCAAGAAAGAGAAAATGGAGTCATTGTGAATAAATATCTGAAAACATACACTCAATGTAAAGCAGCAGTCAAAAAAACAAACCAAATGTTGGGAATCATTAAGAAAGGGATACATAGTAAGACAGAAAACATCCTATCGCCTCGACATAAATCCATGGTATGTGCACATCTTGGATACTGTGTGCAGATCTGGTCACCCCATCCCAAAAAAGAGATATTGGAATTGGCAAAGGTACAGAGATGGGCAACTAAAATGATTAGGGGTATGAAACAGGAGGAGAGATTAAAATGACTGGGAATTTTCAGCTTAGAAAAGAGATGACTAAGGGGGGATATGATAGAGGTCTATAAAATCTTGACTGATGTGAAGAAAGTGAATAAGGAAATGTTATTTAATCCTTCACATAACACAAGAACTAGCAGTCACCCAATGAAATTAATAGGCAGCAGGTTTTAAAAAAACCAAAAGGAAGTACTTGTTCACACAACATAAAGTCACCCCATGGAACTCTTTGCCAGGGGATGCTGTGAAGACCAAAACTATAACAGGATTAAAAAAAAAAATAGATAAATTCCTGGAGAATAGGTCCATCAGTGGCTATTAGCCAGGATGGGGAGGGATGCAACACCATGCTCTGAGTGTCCCTAGCCTGTTTGCCAGATGCTGGGATGGGCAACGGGATGGATCACTTGATGATTAACTGTTCTGTTCATTCCCTCTGAACCACCTGGCCTTGACCATTGTCGGAAGACAGGATACTGGGCTATATGGACCATTGGTCTGACCCAGTATGACCATTCTTATGGAAAAATTAATCATAATAACAAAAATGTTTAGTACAGAAACTCCCCAACATAATCACCTCTCAAGATAGCAACTATGTGAGATAACAACCTTGGCAAATAATGCATTTTAAAAATCTTGGCCTACTAGGAAACATATTTATATAAGTTTCCATTCCCAGTCACAAATCTGGCATTAAGTCACTAAAATATAGTCCAACAAACAAATGTTTATTTAACGTGCCCCTAACTTTTTCCTCCACCACACCCCACTCACCGGTGTTGTCCGTGGCCAGTGGAGACTCAGACTTCAGAGGTGCTTTCACGTGAGTACACCTCCCAGGGGGGGGGCAAGAGGGCACCTTGCTCGTTCCTCCAGCTGCTCACTGTTCGCTCTGGCCACTGCTGTTTGTTGTGCCACCGTTCACTCCACCACTCTGTTGCCAATGGCCCTGCGCAGTCACCTTCTGCTGCCACCTGCCACTGTGACCTCTGGGAGTTGGTCTCTTGAGGTTCCACCCAGCTCTCAGTGATTTCAGCTGAGTTTTCAGTGTGGGAACCTTGCTGCTAGTGCAGTCTGGGCTGTCTCTTCCACAGAAACACTGTCCCCACAGCAGGACTAAGCTCTTAGACCTGATTATCAGTGATTTCAGCTGCAGTGGTCACTTAACAGAACAAAAGACTATCTATGGAGCCTAATCCACTCTGTCTTTAAACAGTGGAGAGGGACAGGTCCCCACCCTCTCTCGATGCCCTCAATTTGTACAGTTCTACTGCCCTTTACTCATACAATAAGAACAACATTTCATTCCTCNCCCCGCATTCAAGTGATTTGTAACCCAACCCCAGCCAAAATCTATCACTTGGGCAACACAGCTCTGTTTGCTGGATGCCTAGGTAGATTAGGTGTGAATGTAAATACAATCTGGTCCTGAAGCCTTTTCCCCCAGCCCCAGCTCATCACTAGCTGTCAGGGGGAGCTCATTTAGACTTTGCTTACAAATCATCATTTGAAATTATTAGGTAGGCCAACATCACCGAAATGAAGGCACTGACATTGTCATAAGAAACAACAGCTGTATAAGGAAGCTAGTCTATGTTCATACTTTTCAAATCTATTACACTTTTTCAGATACACGTATTTTATCATATGCTGTATATGCTTTTAAAGTGTGTATTAATGTTTCAATTTCAATTCAAATCTCCAAACAGTCACTAAATTGGCATGTAACTGGTTCACAAAACTGGGGGGGTTGGGGAAATTCAGGGGGGGTGTAGGGAAATCACTGGTCCCTACTAATGACAGACATGCAGCTTGCTGGGTGTTCTGGGGCCTGTAACCCCCTTTAGGGCCATGGTGGCATCAGAGTGCTAGTTCAGTGTGGTGGTGACATCTCTCTGCCTGCTGCGGTGACTGCAAGTGACAGCAGTTGTGCAGTGGGATGGGGGATTGATGCAGAATCTCAACGCATGGTCACCCTGTTGCTGTGCTGGCCGTTGGGGACTCACTTTCTTCCTTACCCATTTGTAAAACATGCCTGTGCTGCTATCAGTAGCGTTCCCACTTGCCCTGAATTTGGGGGGTAATACCAAACTTACAGCACTATCCCCTGGTGTGCTGGATCACCCCAGAAATTACTAGGGTCTGAGAATAAGCAACATTGTATTTTGGTCTTAACATATATTCAAAGCCCTCCACAGAACTGACTCAGGTTACTGGAGAAACAATCCCTTTCTGTGTGGCCATGACTATCCTCAATAGTTATGTAATGGAAAGGTCCATTTGTAAGCATGAGGAGCGGCGCTTTCTCAGCTGCTGGCCCGGGACGGTGGAATTCGGTCCTGGACCCATCGGAGTGTTCATATATTTCACTGCCTTGAAAACAATTTTTTAAAAGTGTAAAAGGGAACAGGGGTAATTTAAAAACACACCAAGGAGAAAAACTTAACCTACTCTTCCCCCAAAATTAAACTGCCCAGTTACCATGGTGATGAGAAGAGTATAAAAACCTCAGTAGAGTGTGTTGGAAATGGTAGAAACTTGTCCTTGATATCAGTTTGCTTTTATTAGCACCTTTCCTTTGAGGATGTTAAAGTACTGTACAAAGATTAATGGATTGAGCCTCACATGCACTGCTGTATATCATTATCTTCATCTTACGGTTAGGGAAGCTGAGAGAACTGAAGTTAAACTGCTGGCCTGAGGCTACAGCAAGCTGGGGGTACAGCTGGGAATAGAACCCAGGTCTCCTAACTTCCAGGCCTATGCTGTAGTCACAAAACCATCCTTATACTCTTCGTCCAGTCTAAGCCCCCTCTGATCTTGTCTATCTAGCATGTGATTGTCAGTGTCTTTGTAAAATGAAAACCTCCTGTGTTTTCAGCCGCTCTCTGCAAGCGGGCAGCCCCTCTAGGGCCAATGCCGAATGAAGACATAGATGTCAGCAACTTGGAGACATTGGAGAAATACCGCAGCTTCACTCGCTATTTCAAAGTGGCTGAAAAGGAGAATAAGAAGACTCCCTGGTGGCAAACATACCGGAAGCATGTCACACCAGAGCAAGGTACCCAAGGGGAGGGAGATGAGTTACTTGTGACTTCTGTTGCTGGAGGGAAGGGGGAGCTATTTGTAGGCCAGTAGTTATGCATGTAGCACCAAAATATGCTCCGCAAGGGATTGATCAAATACTTGTGTGGGTAGTAGACCCCTTGCTGCTGTAGAAATTTGCAAAGGCTATGCTCCCTTCAGGGAAACTGACTAGAATCTTCCTCTTAAAGGAAAGGGCTTGCCAGATGCAACTAAAATCTTTGGCTTCCTTTGACTCAAAGATCAGGGAGGAGAGTAAGGAAGCTATTTCCTGGGGCTCCTGTAATACAAAGGAAAATAAGGTCTCCAAGCTCTCCTTTTGAAGTATGCAGGGTTTTAGTTTCTAATGATGTATTATATTTATTTTAATTCATAAAATGGCTAGTGAGCACCCACCCTATACTCACAGGCCCAGATCCTCAAAGATAGGAGCCGAAATGCCCTTGGGTCTGAGTGCCTTTCCACCACTTAGTTTTCAGTTAACCAAGCCAGATGAGCTGTGTTTCACACCTAAAAGTAAATAACCACCTACAAGCATTGTAAACTCAAAATTCCCTTCTTGTAAAAGGCATAACAGCTCATAACCTCTCCAACCCATCCCACTCCATCCCTTCCAAATGCTATAGAGCAAAGTCATCCCAAAAGAGCATCTGGCTTATTATTCTCATTTATCTAAGAATGAAACAATAACCCTAACAGACAAAGATTGAGGGACCTGGTTTTATATAATGCCATAGTGAGGTGAAAGACACATCCAGCTGTCCTTTGTAAGGAGGCAATATCATAAGCCAGATATTGTTTGAGTGCTGTCAGTGTGCTTGGCATTGTATAAACATAAGGAAGATACAATCCCAAAATTTAGTCTAAATTAGACCCACGATACAGCTTAGGTGATTGTAAAGCAGGGAGTGGAAATATCCATGAGTGTATCTGTGGACTGTTTAACAGGCTTGATACTTAAGCCAAACTCAGTCTCAAATGAGCTTCAGCGAGAGTGCGAAGTACTTTTTATCCTTAGATATCTCCAAATCTTTTACAGAGCATTGTTAGATACTGGGGTTGTAATGGCTGCATAGACAGAATAGCCAACATGCGTGCACTAGCTCCCCTATAGACTAGAACATCAGAATCAGTTGTACTGCGAAGTCGTGGCTAACGTTCCACTTGAGTTATTCCCTATGCGCTTTCTGGGAAAGTGCCTTGGGATTTTTATCTTGTACGAGAGTCTGGCAGAAGGGACCATGTCCCACTTGAAGGAGGGCACCTGTAACAGGATTGTGCTGTAGTAGTACCACTGACAACACTAAATGTTTCAGTGATATTGGAGTCTCTCACTTGCCGGGCAGCTAGATTTATATGGTGTGGACGAAATACTGTCCCAGTCTTGTTGTGAGTTCCATGCGGGCACAGGGGTCTGTCTGCACAGAGCTCGTTGCAGGATCAGGGCTTATGCCTGTAATTCATCTGATTGTTTGTATCCCTCATGCATTTTTGGTTTGTCTGTCACAGTTGCCCATGACTGCTGGACAGAAAGAATAGAATGGGGCTTATTTTAGGTTTCTCACTTACATGATTTTGACCTTAGATGAAGAGGCAAAGATAGACATTGGCCTGCCTTACTACAGACCACCACGGGCAAAGCAACTGAAGGAGAGAAAAGAGATATTGAAACAGAACCGCCAGAGCGTGGAAATGGAAAGAGCATCCCGCCTCAGGACGTGTATGTACCCTGCAGTCTTGGTTTCCTCTTCTTCTGTATCTGTGGTGGCTTAGACAACCCCTCCACGTGTCTCACAACTCCTTATTTGCAATTGCAGTGGTGATTCCACTTGACGAAGTCAAGGCAGAGTGGGAGAAAACCAATGCCCTGTTGCATAAGCAGCGTGTCGCCGAGCACTATGGGATATACCGCAATATGTTTGATGAAGCCACGTTCGTCCCCAGAGTGGTTCTGCGGGTAGAATACAACCTAGATGATGAGCATGTCATGCCAGTATATCATGGGAACTTTGTGACACCCACCGAGGTATCTTATAATTGATCACTAGGAAGAATATTAAAGTGTGCCCAAGTTAATCAGAAGCCACACAAGGTTTAACTGGCCTGACAGCACAGACACTTACTGTAAGAGGAATGTTCTTTTCAAAGAAATCCAGTGGAAAATCATATGCTTTGGAGATACTTCTAGTTAAGATAAGGAAACAGCATTACAATGGATTCATTTTTAAATGAAATGGCAAACTTGCTTTTAATAAAACTTCTCTACCTTTCCTGATGGAAATTGGTTCGCTCTGTGGCAAAGCCAGATTTGATTTGTTCTGTTGGGGCTGTTTTTGTTGTACAGCCAGGTTATGTCTGAGTGACTAATTCAATTTCTCTGTTTTTCAAAAAATACATAATTTTAATGCAAACAATCCTTGGGAGCTTTTACCGGAGATTCTTATGTTCACGACTGTCTCCTTACATTGCGTATTTAGGCTTCCAGTCCCCCAGAAGTGATATATGAGGCAGATGAAGGCTCCCTGTGGACTCTGCTGCTCACTAATCTGGGTGTGTATCAAGACTTTCAAGAACTGCCTTAAACTGGCTGTTTCTACCCTCTTTTGTTTTGAAAATCGTATTACCTTGGGCTGCGTGACCTGAGCGATGCAGCGGGGTGGTCATTCCATAGGGATTGTTCAGCCACACCTGAAGAATCTCACCAGAAACTGTGCATAGAAGGGTTAGAATGGAAAGATCTGCTTGGCAGAAGGTGGTGGAGCTGGATGAAGGAATACCAATACTCTGCTCCTCTGGCCCACCTTTAATCAGAGGGATTAGTCATTTTGCAAAATGCAATGTGAATGCTAAATAGTGTCACAATATTCTTTACATACACTGAAGAGTTCAGCCTTGCAAAATTTCTCTGAGGGTGGCAGTACTATGCCCATTTTGCAGGCAGAGAAATAGAGTGGTGAAACGATTTGCCTAGTGTCTGACACACTGGAAGGGAATCCAGGAAAAGAAAGCTGGTTTCCTGACTCCCAATCTTGTGCATAACCCCAAGACTGTCCTCTGCGTATCTCATACACAAAGTTTTATATTTCCAAAGTGTTCTTACAAACATTAACTGATTTCCACAACATCCTTGTGAGGTAGGTAGGTCAGTATCTCTGTCCCTGTTTTGTAGATTAGGGAATCGAGGTGCAGAAAATTTAAGTGACTCACCCAAGGTCACGGAGTGAGTCGGGGTCAACACAGAGGTTGGAACTCGGGGGTTGCTGGCTCACAGCCTTGAACTCCATCCTCTTGGGACTTGTTCCAGTTGTTTTTCTGACACAATAAAGGGTTGGTAGAGAGCAGCTGAGAGGTCTGGTGGCATCATCCCCTTTTCCTGTTGGACCTAGGGAATTCTGACTTTGGAGTAGATCCTATCAATAAGGCAGCAGGCAAACGCATAGTACTTGTCATTAAGATGTGTTTTTCTCTGTGTGTGCGCAGATGGACACCTGCGAGACGCTGATTCTGAGTACATCCACTGGCTGGTGTGAGTATTGCAAACCAATACATCTGTGCAATGCATGTGCTTTAGGGACGGCAGCCCCGGCCTCCCAAGCCCTGTGAGAGGAAAAATGGTCAAAGAAATGGGGAAAGAGCTTCCCAACAGAGCTTTGAAATGTAGTTGCCACAAAGACAAAATCTGGCAAACGTCGACTTGGCTTTTCCCTGATCATCTGGCCTGCGTAGTGCTGGTCAGACATCAGTCCTGGAGCACTGTTATCGCTAAAACTAGAGTAGTTCCAGGAATTGTAACTGTTTTCTGTTTAGCTCTATGGATGTGATTTGCTGCTTCCCCTGACTAGGTCTGTCTCTAGTAGCTGCATGCTTGCTATTGCAGGGAATAGCCCACAGCTACACAAGGGGAGAGCATGCCACAGATCTTCCCATGCACGACTTCAATGCTATGATTTTGATCAGAGATGTCAAAAAGAAAATAAAACCAGCCACTTGGATAATGATTGAAAAATGTCTTGCACTTCACAGGACCAACATTCCAGGCAACAACATAGATTTGGGGAAAGAGATTTGCCATTACTTCCCCCCATTCCCTGCCAAGGGAACTGGCTACCACCGCTTTGTCTTCCTCCTCTTCAAGCAGGACCGACCAATTGATTTCACTGAAGATGTTCGGCCGACCCCATGGTAACTTTGAATCTTAAATCCCTGCCAGGTTCTTGTGCCCTGTATGATCAGAGCGGACAAAGCTGATCTCTCAACTGAAAAAATCCCGCTGCTCTCTGAAAACATTTTACCCACTGAGATTACTTGTAACAATAACTGACAGTAATTGAAAGGTGATTTTCCTCTGTTGTTTCAGCTTGTTTCCATTGCACTTTGGACAGCGCTGGGGACATAGTCACTTCTGCTGTTTCCCTTGCTTATTTGTTTCCACTAACAAAACAAATCCTCTGCAGGTTGTATGCGCAGCTGGTCTGTGAAGACACATGCTGGTATTACTGCTACCACAGCCTGCCCCATTTGTTTCACCCACCTGTTATACCTTTTCTTAAGTGAAGGCCCCAGTCCTGCAATGGGATCAGTATGGAAGACGCTTGCACCTCCATGGCGTCCCATTGACTTCGCCAGTAGAACAGGATGTTAAGAAAATGACTTGCCGGATTGATGTGACAAGGCCAATTTATGTATGGCTGGCATGCTTCCACCTCAGGCTGCCTAGGGAGTTTGACTTTAAATAGCCATGTAGGTTTCTCTCCTGGGGTCTGTTTCTTCTCCATCTCTGCAGAATCTGTGATGATGCGGGATTGTTAGCCATGGAAAAGAGAGACCCGTCCTTTTATTTCTGTCTTGTTTTCAGCCACAGTCTCAAGATGAGAACCTTCAAGACATTTGACTTCTACAAGAAGCACCAGAATGATATGACTCCAGCCGGGCTGGCATTTTTCCAGTGCCAATGGGATGATTCCGTTACGCACATCTTTCACAACCATCTCAGTAAGAAACTCACTTTATAGGGGTATGGGGCACTGGCTGTTGCATGAGGCGGGGGGTCCCTTTCTCCTCCAACCCCACCATCCAGCAGTCAAGCATAACTAAATGTATCCTGGAGGGACGAAGTCATTTGGTAGGGCCTGGGTTGGGAAAGGACAAGGGGATGAAAGCTGTTTGCTCAGATGTCAGACACACCTGACTTAAATCAACTGTGGCCATGCGGGCTCTCTGTGATGGAGCAGATGAGGGTTCCTGGAGGCATGGGCGTGTCTGAGTGCGGGGTGAATGCAAAGGCCGGTTCTGAATGTCCCCCTTTGGGACAGTTGCTCTAACTGGTTCCTAGATAGCCACGTATCACTAGCACATTAGACTGACACTGGGAACATTTACAGTTGAGAATTAAAAGCAGTCACCTTCTCTTTCAAAGGCTGCAGTGTGTCCATGGCAGTCTAAGGGAACGGCCGTACTCTGGCGGGCTTTGAATCCCATTTCGACTGGACACTTTAAAATAACAATGGGAGAGTACGTGGTGGAGAGAACTACATGTGTGTTTTTGATCTATCGTTAATCTCCCGTTCTGCCCGAGGAGGGAGACGTGGTATCTTCGGAACGACGGAGAGTGGGCGGGGCCTGGTGGGTTGGTGTGCAGGGTTAGGTTTTGAGCTGTCTCTTGGCTAACGTTCAGCATTGTCCCTTTGCAGACATGAAGGAGCCAGTGTTTGAGTTTGTGCGGCCCCCTGTGTATCACCCCCCTCAGAAGAAGTTTCCACACTTGCAGCCTCTGAGGTACCTGGATAGGTACAGGGACAGCCACGAGCCCACGTATGGCATTTACTAAGGAGTTTGCCACCTCTCCCAGAGCTCCAGGCCATTGGGGCAGGAATACTCTACCTTCTCCAGATGCGTCAAATGACTGTGCTGTCTGGGATGCTCCATGTCTCTGGGAGAAGGGGAGTGTGGACTTTCGGAATCACAGCATGATGTGATCCAAACTCGGTTTCATTGACAACACCGGAAAGGGTGTAACTGAGGTTCGCAGATATTTCTGCTATTGGCAGTTACCTGGTCAAAAGCCTTGTTAATAGAGGGTATTTATGGCCATGAGAGCGTATCCATCTCCGCTCTGAAGGAGCCAGATGCTAGTGGTAGCTGAATGGCCCAGTGTCCTCCAAAGGCACCGTGTCTCAATTCACTGCAGGAGCCAGAGCTCTAAGCATAGGTGGGCCAAGGCTGACTCGGTCTGGTTAGCCAGTTCAGATCATGTATCTGTGCAGTGACAGAAAAATACCCTCATCTAAATCCAACCCAGTGATCTGTGCAGCCTGGCAGAGGCAGAACTGTCCATCTGGTGCGTCGTCTCCTTCCCCTGCCATGAACTTCCCAGTGCTGGGATCCTGAGCGGCATCCTTCATATTTTTGTACAGATATTTCATTAATCTGAATAAACACTTTCCAAGCGAAGCTGGTGACATGACTGGGTGTGAGTCGCTGAGAGCTTTGGGGAACCCACAGGGATCCTGCCAGCAGCTAATGCAGCAGTTCGAAATGTATCAGGCTCTTTGTGCATTTCAGGACTGATGGGATCAATGCTTTATGCTGAAGGGCAGCTTCCTGATGCTCTGGACCCTCACTCCCTCACCCCTGCTGCTCACTGCCATGTGGGTGGAAATGCTGGCACAGCGGGGGTTTGAAATAGCGGTCACATTAGGATGACCAGGCTGCCTCGAGTTTGAGAATGGGTGTGAAGGGGTTGGGTCCTACCCCACAATTAAGAGAACACAAACTCCAGGTATGGTCCAAACTCACCTCCTTCCCCGTAGGCCATGGACAAGGTCTGTATGTTGTTAGTAGATGTGGGTCAAAACCAGAACCCAAGCACAGGCAGCAGTGCATCTGCCGTGTAGATACACGGTGCCTTCCAATCACCAATGCTCTGACTCAGCACCTATCCCCAGCCTTAAATTAACCCCCACATAATATCAACACCCCTGCTCCAACTCTCCAGGACTCCAGCTGTGTATTCCCTGCAATAGCTCCTGTCACTGTATCTGAGGCATCCCTCTTGTTAAAGGAGTAAGAGTACCGACAAAAGACATTTAGTGGCGGAGTATCTGCCCTTCTACTTGACTCCTTCTGTGCCACAACGATGGATGCACCAACTGCCTCGGATTTCTTCTTTCTGCTGCCTCAGGCAGCCTACAAATCTCTGCTCAGAGTGCAATACCTCTCTGAGGGTGGGACACCGCTGCTGAGGAAGCACAGGGAGTTTATTGGCCACTCTCTGTCTAATGGGATAACGTTGGCCTGATTTTTCCTCTAAATCAAACCACAGACCACCTGGTGCTGCAGGGAGAGTACAGGCAGCACCTTACTTGATATGTGGGGGAGTCTGTGTAGCCTGGAGTCTTGCAGAAATAAGAGCCTTAGAGGGAGGTCTTTAGGGGGGAGAGTGGAGGCCTGGGGGGAAGAGTGGGGAGCAGGGACATAGAGGGGGTAGGTCGGGAGGGAAGCAGCCCCCTGGAGTGTGGAGTGGTGGTGGGGGAATCAGGGTCTGTTATAGCAAACTGGGTTTTTCAGCTCAACCTCTGCAAATACTGATCCTGGAAGGAGAAGGACTGGGGGTCTCTGTCTATGGCGCTGCCACTGGTTTTGCAAGTGGCAGAATTCTGGCTAGGGCTGGAGCCAGTCACCCTAGATGTCAGACTCTCGAGCCCAGTTGTGCATTTGAGACTTCGGATTGGCTGCCTGTCCCCATTGCCCAACCTGGAGCTGAGCAGCCAGTCAGAACTGCTGCAGGCAGAGCTCTTTCCCCCTCCTCCAGCAACCCAAACATTCTCAGAGGAGGGAGCAGAAAGAGACCGCAGGTCGGGTTCCCCCCTTCCCCTCCTTTAAGCAATGGGGACAGCTCCTCTGGTACCTCCCTGCTACCAGCCGGCCTTGGGCAAAGGGAGGTGACGAGCCCCTGGATATGCCCCATCCCAGCTGCAACCACCCCAGGCCCAGGAAGGAGGAGTGAAGAACCTCCGGAGGAGCAGAGATGAGGCTGGGGACACAGGGGTGTGAACTGAGAAGGACCGAATTAATTGCTGGGCAGGAGGTGGGTTAGATGGGCAGGAGGNCCCCCCCCCCCCCCCCCCCCCCCCCGGAGCGCTGCTTTACCGCGTTATATCCGAATTCGCGTTATATCGAGTCGTGTTATATCGGGGTAGAGGTGTGTGAGGATTTTCTAACAGCAAGTAAAGCTCTCCCCCGGCGATAAAGCGTGACTACTGCTGCAGCCACGCTGTAACGTGGGCAGTGTAGTCACACCCTAATAAACCAAGCGGAGCCCTCGCCGAAAGAGCTTGCAGCCTGAAGGCACTTAGGCGCCGAACAACAAGAATGTACAGCTGCTGGCATGTGCTATGGCCTTGATCTCATGGCGGGAGGGGGAAGCACCTTGCGTCATGCACCAGCAGCCCCCTCTGACCCACCCACCCACTCCCTGGAGACAGCTAAAGTGGTAACAGCAGAAAGATCATTGGGTGGGTGGGACCCTGCTCGATCTCCCGTGATGGGGTCACAAAAGGGCAAGAAATGGACAAAACCTTAAAAAAACCTTAGGTGGTGATTTGATTCCACAGATGAGCTTTGAACTCCCAGCACACCAGCCTCAGACTGCAGCCCTGGGACCCAAATATTGGAGGTTTCATTCTCAACTGTGAATCTACATCCTTCATTGGGTGTTACCGTACTGCCCTCCCCTGGTAGGTTCTCCTGGAGAATACAGGCTGTTTGTTACCTAGGATCAGTAATTCCACTTGTTAGTGAATTTGGGGCCCACGCCCAGTCATGGCAGTGGCTTCCGGGTTAGTGATCTGCCAGGCCGTGCTTTGTTATTATGGGGGTTGTTGCCCCTGACGTTAGGCTTTGCGATGACCTCCCAAATGCATGACGCAACCTTTTGCAGGAGCTCTGCCTTCCCATACTGATGGAACACGGGGAGAATGCAACATTCTGTTCTGAAGCTGCATTGAAACATGTTACCTTTCAACTTTGCAAGCAATCCCTCCCCAGGGATCAAGACACCTGACCAGTGCTAGGGTTATGTATGACTAGAGCTGCTCTGTGCAGGAAACTTGGTTTTGCCAGGCTCAGCTTCCTCACACCAGCAGGCGGCAGGAGTGCTGCATCAAAAACCCATGGAGAGTGTCTCGGGTAGGTCCTCTCTGGTTTGCCAAGGGCTCTGGCAGGGGTATTCCATCCCAGATTGTGGTCCCTGTAACAGAAAAGTGGGTGGTGAGGGGATGCCGGACTCTGCCTGGTTTGTAAAGGACATTCCTGTCCCTGGAGAAAATAGACATTCAGGTTGAAAGCTGAGAATCCCGTCAAGGGCTAAACAGAAAACAAGTGACTCCAAAAAAGTAGCCAGCAGCACGATGCTGAGTCAAGGCAGCTTTTTAAGACCCCCAGGCAGCCGGCAGACTGAGGGGCTGTGGAGTTGTGGGAGATGAAAACCACAAAACCCCCTTGAGAGAGACGAGAACATGCGTTGATAAACCATGATGCAGCCGGCCTGCATGTCCCTTTAAGAGCTTGGTTGGCTTCGTGCCATCTCTGTGCCTGTCCCTCCTCTCTGCGATACGTAGCTCTATCCTAGTCTCCTCACACGCTGCTGTTTGTGATTTCCTTCTCTGCCTGAGCTGCTTCCGTACCAGGCAGGATGGCCTCTCAAGGCCCCCAGAAGCTGGAGGAGAAGCTGGTCTGCTCCATCTGCCTGGAGATGTTTGGGACAGCGGTGACCATGCCCTGTGGGCACAACTTCTGCATGAAGTGTATCAACAACCACTGGGACAAGGAAGAGAAGGAGGCTCCTCCAGGCGAGAAGAACTACACCTGTCCCGACTGCAGGAAATGCTTCGAGAAGCGGCTGGAACTCAGGAAGAACGTCGCCCTTTGCAGCGTGGTGGAGCTGGTCAGGTCTGGGGAAGTGCAGGCCTCCAGCGCCGAGAGGAAAACCCCCGCCAACGGAAGGAGGTGCTCCAGGCATGGGCGGCCCCTGGAGCTATACTGCCAAGAGGACAAGATGTGCATCTGCTGCGTGTGCACGGTGAAGGAGTGCCGGGACCACCACAGGGTCCTGTTCGAGGAGGAGCGCAAGAGAAAGGAGGTAGGTCTGGGCTGTGTCTCCCCTGTGATCTGCTCCCAATCTGCAGGGCCATGGCGAGAGAGATCAGCCCTCCTGCCTGGCTCTGTGTCAGTCCTGCAGGTGGGTGGGTGGGCAAGTGTGCTCTCCTCGTTGAAGCAGAAGTTTGGCACCCGGGATGCTATTCCTGACCCTGGCTTGCTGTGTGGCCTGGCTAAGTCGTTTACCCTCTGCATGCCTCAGGTTCCCTGTCTGTGAAAGAGGCAGTGCATCCAGGCCCCTCTCTGGTGACCCTTGGACGAAAGGAGAAATACAAGTACAAGCTATTCACATGTTTAACTAGACCAAGGCTCAGCAGAACTGGCAGATGTTGGAGCGTATTTGGACACTAAATAGTTACGTGTCATGCTGCTGTCTGGTAAGCAGCTCCTGGAGTTCCTCCCAGCCTTCCTGTGTGCGCGCGCAGCCAGTCCTGAGCTGCACAGGGAGACCCAACAGACCTTAGAACATATGCAGCACCTGCTCCCCCACGGCGGCACGAGGGGCAAAAGGCGACAAATGTCCTTCCTCTGATGAGGTAGCTGAGAAGATTTGACTATGATGGGGTGTGAAGTCATGGCCAAAGGAATGAGTTTTATTTAGGGATCAGAGTCCTCTGCTGGTTGGCTGCATCTGCTGCCCAGGATGTCAGGGGAGAGACCCAGCCTTGCAGAGGTGGAAGGACTGCGTCCAAATTCCTATCGCCTGGTGCTGCCTTTTAGCAACCCAGTGCTGTAGCCGGCACGCAGCGTCCAAGCTGAGCGGTTTCCTCTGAGCGTGTGTGTAAGGTGGAGCTAGGAGGATTTGCAGAAGGGAAATAAAAAGGTTTCCAGGTCAGGTAGCCCGCTCCAGAGACCTGCATTCTGTTCCCATGTGACCCAGGACAATGCCCGTCCCCTTCCGTGCCTCAGTTTCCCCTGCTGTAAAAGTAGGATGCTGATACTTACCTTCCTTTGTGAGGTGCTTTGAGACCTGTGCACCCAAAGTGCCGTATAAGAGCTAAATATCCGCATTGCTCAGGAGGGTGGAATAAAGGAGGATGTGAAAGGCTGTGGGAGCTTTTGCTGGGGAGTGGGGTATGCTGGGGGATCTGTGCAGGGTATACGGATATTCGCAAAGGGGATAAATGTTGTCTAAGTGCTGAGGGTGCCCAGGGTTGCAGGGACACGTATTACTCTGTGCACACTGATGGATAGTAACGGGTGGTTATTGGAAGTGAGCTGGTCAGTGAGGTAAAGTTACTGTACTGCTGTGGTGGGTTCTTAGAAAGTCTTGTTTGAATGTATCGGTGTAACTTAATGGGGGGCTGTGGGCAGGGCACACAGGAAAGACACACAACAGAGCCTGTGAACAGCCCCGGGCACACACTTGGAAGACACCATGGCAAGCTGTTAGCTTCATGGATCCTGTCCATGGGTGGCAGGTGAACCGCGGGCTTGAGGAGGCTAGCCCCCCGCCCTCCCCTGGCCCCGGAGTGCCAGGCAGGCAGCGCGCCCCCCACCCCCAGCTAGGGTTGCCAGGTGTCCGGTTTTCGACCGGAACACCCAGTCAAAAAGGGACCCTGGTGGCTCGGGTCAGCACCGCTGACTGGGCCGTTAAAAGTCTGGCCAGCGGCACAGCAGGGCTAAGGCAGACTCCCTACCTGGCTCCACGTGGCTCCCCGGAAGTGGCGACATGTCCCTCGGCTCCTAGGCAGAGGCGCTGCCCCCACCCCAAGTGCCAGCACTGCAGCTCCCTTTGGCTGGGAACTGTGGCCAATGGAAGCTGCGGGGGCGGTGCCTGCAGGTGAAGGCAGTGTGCAGAGCCGCCTGGCCGTGCCTCCGCCTCGGAGCTGAGCGACGTGTCGCCGCTTCCAGGGAGCCACCTGAGGTAAGCACTGTCTGAAGCCCACACCCTGAACCCCTCATTTCTGGCCCCATCCTGGAGCCCTCACTGACTCCTGCATCCCAACCCCCTGCCCCAGCCTGGTGAAAATGAGCAAGTGAGTGAGGGTGGGGGAAAGTGAGTGACAGAGGGAGGGGGGATGGAGTGAGTGGGGTGGGGCCTCAGGAAAGGGGTGAGATGGGGCGGAGCCTCTGAGAAGGGGCGGACAGGGTAAGGGTGTTTGGTTTTGTGCAATTAGAAAGTTGACAACCCTACCCCCAGCCCGAGCGGGGCGGCACAGCCCCAAGCGCTGGAGCACCAGGCAGGCGACACGAGCACTGGCTCCAGCTGCCCGGAGTCCCTGGCCCCAGGCCATCCCCCACTAGCACCAGCATGGGGCCCCGGCCACGGGGGAAGGAAGAGCTGCAGCAGAGAGTGGCAGGAAGCGGGAGGGGTCTGGGGGTGAAGGGCCTGGTCTGAGAGTGGGAGAATCGTGTGATTCCAGGTGATGGGCATGCGGAGAGACCAGAGGGGCTGTTTGCCCAGTGCCTGTGACACTGAATATTGTCTCACATTACACTTCGGGATCTGACCTCTTTCGCAGGTCCTTTTAGAAGAGTCTCTGGTGAAAACCCAGGAGGAGACAGTAAAGACCGAGGAGGAGATCCACAAACTGGAGGAACAAACTGGCACCATAAAGGTAGTAAGGCAAAGGCAGTGACCCCTCCCCACAGCTGGGCTGCAGGGATCTGGCGCCGAGTGCTGCTCCCTCTGGACAGGGCTCGTGGAGGAAGCCACCCAACTGCTGTCACGTCAGTTCTTTGTCTTGTCATTTCCATTGATTTTTTTTTTCTACCCAGGATTCTTCAGAGAGGCTGAAATCGGGGATTTTGCAAAAGTTTGCCCACCTGATGAAAGAGCTGGAGGAGTGCCAGAGGGGGGCCGTGGACAAGATAGAGCAAGAGCAGGCCACTTCCCTAGGGCAAGTGGAGGAGAACTGGAGCCAGCTGCAGGATCATCTGACCATGCTCACCCAGCACCGGCAAAAGGCCCAGGAGCTGCTGACCTGTGTGGACGACATGAAATTCCTAGAGGTATTGGTGCCTGCCCAGCCATGAGTGGGGGAGCTGCGACTACCCTATGGCCATAGGCAATTTCACTCTCTGTATAATGCCCTGTCCACACAGGCAGCTGAACCAGTCTCAAAGCTAGCTAAGAGGGTGCATAACATCTGCTCAGGAAGAGAGCCTCAGGTGTATGGAGGATAGGTCCATCAATGGCTATTAGCCAAGATGGTCAGGGATGCAACCCCATGCTCTGGATGTCCCTAGCCTCTGACTTCCAGAAGCTGGGAGTGGACGACAGGGGATGGATCACTCATTGATTGCCTGTTCTGTTCATTCCCTCTGAGCACCTGGCATTGGCCACTGTCAGAAGACAGGATAGTGGGCTAGGTGGACCATTCATTTGACCCAGTGTGGCTGTTCTTGTGTTCATAGATCCTCTACACTATGTCCAGCCAGAACCATGTTAGAAACGACCCCCCCACACACACACAGACACACCCATCTCTCCCTTCCCTGCCCGCGCACAGTGGAAACTGAGTCTGAGTCTATAAAATGGCTGGCTGGCAATTTTAATATTGTAGAGTATGGACTAGAGATGGGCCTAATCAAATTCCTGACCCTGAAACATTGGTGTGCTTGAAACATGACCCATGGATCCAGTGGTTTATAAATAGCCCCAATTTTTCCACTGAGCGAAAGTCAAATCCAGTTACAGAACAGCCCTGCGTTTTTCAATCAGGATCCAGATTCTAAGCTTGCAGCTGAAAAGGGCCCATTGTCAGCTGAACCCAACCTTTTTCTGCTAGAGCGAGTGCCCTTGACACACCGGGGCCTGAACTCTGAGGAGTTGCATCTCTGCCCTCTGGTGGTTTGTAAAGGACTCTTGTGCATGGGAGTGCGGGCAGACCCGAAGCAACCCCATGCTACCAAGCATGCTCGGTGCCTCTTCAGCTTTGCTGCAGCTATTACTGGGAAACACCTTCTTGCAGGAAGATGGTGCACGAGAGCTTCCCCTAGAGGACTGTATGTGGCATTGAGGCATGCAAATGGTGTATCTGTGGGTACGTCTACACTACGGGTTTACTCCAAACTTACAGAATTCGATTTCTTGCAACCGATTGTATAAAGTCGATTGCACGCGGCCACAGTAAGCAGATTAATTCGGCGGTGCGCGTCCATGTACCGAGACTAGCGTCGAATTCCGGAGCGTTGCACTGTGGGTAGCTATCCCATAGTTCCCGCAGTCCCCCCCGCCCATTGGAATTCTGGGTCGAGATCCCAATGCCTGATGGGACAAAAAACATTGTCGCGGGCGGTTCTGGGAACATCCTCCCCCTCCCTCGGTGAAAGCAACGGAAGACAACCGTTTCGCGCCTTTTTTCCTTGGTGAACTGTGCAGACGCCATACCTCGGCAAGCATGGAGCCCGCTCAGCTCAAGACAGCAGTCATGAACATTGTAAACACCTCGCGCATTATCGTGCAGTTTATGCTGAACCAGGACCAGAAAAGCCAGGCGAGGAGGAGGCGGCTACGGCAGCGCGGCGACGAGAGTGATGAGGACATGGACACAGAATTGTCTCGCGCCACGGGCCCCGGCGCTTTGGAGATCATGTTGTTAATGGGGCAGCTTCTCGCTGTGGAACGCCGATTCTGGGCCCGGGAAACAAGCACAGACTGGTGGGACCGCATAGTGTTGCAGGTGTGGGACGATTCCCAGTGGCTGCGAAACTTTCGTATGCGTAAGGGCACTTTCATGGAACTTTGTGACTTGCTTTCCCCTGCCCTGAAGCGCCAGAATACCAAGATGAGAGCAGCCCTCACAGTTGAGAAGCGAGTGGCGATAGCCCTGTGGAAGCTTGCAACACCAGACAGCTACCGGTCAGTCGGTAATCAGTTCGGAGTGGGAAAATCTACTGTGGGGGCTGCTGTGATGCAAGTAGCCAAAGCAATCGCTGAGCTGCTGCTACCAAAGGTAGTGACTCTGGGAAATGTGCAGCTCATAGTGGATGGCTTTGCTGCAATGGGATTCCCTAACTGTGGTGGGGCGATAGATGGAACCCATATCCCGATCTTGGCACCGGAGCACCAGGGCAGCCAGTACATAAACCGCAAGGGGTACTTTTCAATGGTGCTGCAAGCAATGGTGGATCACAAGGGACGTTTCACCAACATCAACGTGGGATGGCCGGGAAGGGTTCATGACGCCCGCGTCTTCAGGAACACTAGTTTGTTTAAACGGCTGCACCAAGGGATTTACTTTCCAGACCGGAAAATAACCATTGGGGATGTTGAGATGCCGATCGTTATCCTTGGGGACCCAGCCTACCCCTTAATGCCATGGCTCATGAAGCCATACACCGGCAGCCTGGACAGTAGTCAGGAGCTGTTCAACTACAGGCTGAGCAAGTGCAGAATGGTGGTAGAGTGTGCCTTTGGACGTTTAAAAGGTCGCTGGCGCTCGTTACTGACTCGCTCGGACCTCAGCCAAACCAACATCCCCATTGCTATTGCAGCTTGCTGTGTGCTCCACAATCTCTGTGAGAGCAAGGGGGAGACCTTTATGGCGGGGTGGGAGGCTGAGGCAAACCGCCTGGCCGCTGATTACGCGCAGCCAGACACCAGGGCGATTAGAAGAGCACACCGGGAAGCGGTGCGCATCAGAGAAGCTCTGAAAACAAGTTTCATTGCTGGCCAGGCTCCTGTGTGAAAGTTATGTTTGTTTGTCCCTGTTGAAAACCCGCCCCCTTGATTCACTCATTCCCTGTAAGCAACCCACCCTTCCCCCTTCCCCCTTCGATCCCAGTTTGATTTGAAAAAAATAAAGTCAGTTTCGTTTACAACTCAAGAACTTTTTATTAACGGGTGGTAATGAACATAGGGAGAGAAATAACCAGGTAGTCCGGGTGGGGTTTGGGAGGAGGGTAGGAGTGAAGGAACAGGGCAGGAAAAACATTCAAAATAATGAGAGCCTTTTGCTTGGGCTCTCTAATGGGGTGGAGTGGCAGGGTGCACGGAGCCTCCCCCCCCCCGTTCTTACACGTCGGGGTGAGGAGGCTACGGGACTTGGGGAGGGGGGAGGGCGGTTATAGAGGGGCTGCAGCGGCACTCGGTAATCCTGCAGCTGCCGTTCCTGGAGCTCCACCAGACGCCGGAGCATGTCTGTCTGCTCACGCAGCAGCCCCAGCGTTGCATCCCGCCACTTCTCGTCTCGGGCGTCCCTCCTCTCCTCACGTTCGTCCCTTCTCTCCTCACGTTGGTCCCTTTTCTCCTCCCGTTGGTCCCTCATGTCCTCCCGTTGGTCCCTCTTCTCCTCACGGTCACTGGCCTCTTTCCGGAATTTTAATACAGTGTCCTTCCAGTCATTGAAATTAGCTCTCTCATCCCGGGTCGACTGCATAATTTCCGAGAACATGTCGTCTCGCGTGCGTCTCTTTCGCCGCCTTATCTGGGAGAGCCTTCGGGCCGGGGGCGGGAGGATTGAAAAATTTGCAGCTGCAGGAGGAGGGAAAAAAAGGGAGAGAAGTATGTAAAAAGATACATTTTATAGAACAATGCTTATACTCTTTCACGGTGAACACTTTTCACATTACATAGCAATGTACAAGGTCGCATTTTGCATCTTATATTGAGTGCCCGCGGCTTTGGTGTTAGAGATCACAGCAGACGCAGGGCCGGGCAACAGAATTCGGCTTGTATGCAGCCATGGTAAGCCATTGTCCTGCGGCTTCTGCATTAAATCAGCGCCCTCCTTTCCCATAGCAAGCAAAGCCCTTTACGTGCTGCGGTTTTCCTGTTACCGTGCAGCATCAGATAACATAATAACCCCCCCCCACCCACCCATTCAATTCTGTGGGATGACCCCCTCCCCCCACCACGTGGCTGGTACCATGGAAGATCCATGCAGATAGCAAACTAGCCCCCCCATCCACTTCTGTGGGATGATCGCGTTACCCCTCCCCCCACCACGTGGCTGGTATCAGGGAAGACCCCTGCTAGCCAAACGCGAAAACCTCAGCGACATTGTCCACCCACTCCCCCCCGCCCGCTTGGCTAACTGCAGGGAAATATTTCTTTTCAGCTACAGGCAAACAGCCCAGTAGGAACGGGGCCACCTCTGTCCCCTTAATTACATTCCCATATCTCAAACAGGTTACCCTGAACGATATCACTCTCCTGAGGATAACACAGCAAGATAAAGAGCGGATGTTGCTTGAATGCCAGCAAACACCGGGACCATACGCTGCCAAGCTTTGTCAAGCAATGATACCGGATTACTTGCTGCTAGCATGGCGCGGTCAAGTGTCCTACCATGGAGGACGGAATAAGGCTGCCCTGCCCAGAAACCTTCTGCAAAAGCTTTTGGAGTACCTCCAGGAGAGTTTCATGGAGATGTCCCTGGAGGATTTCCGCTCCATCCCCAGACACGTTAACAGACTTTTCCAGTAGCTGTACTGGCCGCGAATGCATCCCAAGTCCCCAGGGCAAATTAATCATTAAAAAATGCTTGTTTTAAACCATGTTTGATATTTAAAAAGATACACTCACCAGAGGTCCCTTCCAGGGGGTCTGCGATACCGCCTTGGGAGGGTTCGGAGGGTACTTCACTCAGGGTGAGGAAAAGATCCTGGCTGTTGGGGAGAACGGAGTGCTGTGTGCTCTCCGCAAGCTCGTCCTCGTCCTCCTCCTCCTCTTCCCCGTCCGCTGAATCCTCATGCAAGGATGAGATTAACCCCTCCTCGGAGTCCACGGTCAGGGGTGGGGTAGTGGTGGCGGCGCCCCCTAGAATTGCATGCAGCTCCTCGTAGAAGCGGCATGTCTGCGGCTCTGCCCCGGACCGTCCGTTTGCCTCCTTGGTTTTCTGGTAGGCTTGTCGGAGCTCCTTCACCTTAACACGGCACTGATATGAGTCCCTATTGTGGCCTCTCTCAATCATGCCCTTGGAGATCTTGTCAAAAGTTTTTGCATTTCGTCTCTTGGACCGTAGTTCTGCTAGCACTGAATCCTCTCCCCATATAGCGATCAGATCCAGTACCTCGCGTGTGGTCCATGCTGGTGCTCTTTTTCGGTTCTCGGACTGCATGGCTACCTGTGCTGTTCAGCTCTGTGTGGTCACCTGTGCTCTCCACGCTTGGCTAACAGGAAATGAAATTCAAAAGTTCGCGGGGCTTTTCCTGTCCAACTGGCCAGAGCATCCGAGTTTAGATTGCTGTCCAGAGTGGTCACAATGGTGCACTGTGGGATAGCTCCCGGAGGCCAATACCATCGAATGTCGTCCACACTAACCCTAATTCGAACCGGCAATACCGATATCAGCGCTACTCCCCTCGTCGGAGAGGAGTACAGAAACCAATTTTAAGAACCCTTTATATCGAATTAAATGGCCTCGTTGTGTGGACGGGTGCAAGGTTAATTCGCTATAACGCTGCTAAATTTGAACTAAAATCGTAGTGTAGACCAGGCCTAATTCTATCGAATGCCATGTTACAAGCTGACAACATATCCTCTGTTCAGTTTGGCTCCCTCCCTTTCCAAACAATACAGAAAGATCCAGATGAGGGCAATGGAAATAGTTAGAGGCCTGTGGGGGAAGGAAGAGGATTCATTTTAGGGTTGCCAACTTTCTAACTGCTGAAAACTGGACACCCTGCCCCGCCTCTTCCCCAGGCCCCGCCCCTGCTCACTCCTCCCCCTTGTTGCTCACTGTTCTGGGACTCACCTGCCGCTTGCAGAGCTGGGCTGGGAGGAGCTGACATGGAGCCTTCCCGCCTGCCCAACTGGGACGGAGGGGGGAAGTCGGTCCCCAGAGCAAGGGGCTGGGGTGGAGAAATCGGGGCAGACAAGATTACACACACTCACACGCACCAACCTCTCTGCCAGAGAGGCTGGAGCTAGCCAAGAGCAGCCAGCCACTTCTGTCCATGAGCAGCTTCGCCTGGCTCCAGCTGCAACGCCTCTGGAGGCGGAGGCTGGTTACTGCGGGTAACAGGACTTTTAGTGTCCGGTCAGCACTGCTGACTGGACACTGCCAGGTTCTCTTTCCGACCGGACTTTCCAGTTGAAAACTGGACACCTGGCAGCCCTAATTAGACTGTTCTACCCTGATGCTACTCCGTAAAGGCCCCTGTACAGAGGAACATCACCCATTCTGACAGTGATAGGAGCAGTGGGTGCAGCTGAACACAGCTGAGCTACAGGCATAGCCCAGGACAAGCCGTTCAGCACCGTGAAGTAGCAGGGTTACTGAGAGTCCCCGGAGCAGATGAATTGGGGAAGTAGATGCAGATGCCAGGGGACATGATGACTGTGCCTTCCCCTGTCCATAGGGAAGGGGGTTTCTGAGCTGTTGTGCCACTGAGCCTCCGATCTGAATGCCGGTATGTGCTGCATTTCCTCTCCTCTTCCTGTCCCGTGCAGGAATTCCTGCTGCTCCCTTCTCCAGGCAGCCTGGGAGTTTTGCCAGCTGTTGAATTCAATGTGGCCAGCACGGTGGATTCCACTGCTAAGATCCTCACCGAGGTCTCTAGGCTTTTGCTGGAGGATTTGCCCAACTCCCTGAACCCAAAGGCGGCTGATGCTGAAACCAAAGGTAAGCTCTTCCCTTGGGGACCTTCCCCCCACTGCCCAGCTGGACACCAAGTCACCCTCCCACCCCTGCCTGTATAAATCACCTCTCTGCAGTGGAACTGATGTAGATATGCAGGGCCAACGTGCAAGGGGGTGTGGACATCTCACCATTCACATCACAAGAATCCCCCCCCCCCCCATCCCCACACGTGGCACTAGAGGGGTCCCTTGTTGGCTTGGCCAGGTTTTTGTTACCAGATCTACTGCAGTAGCCTGAAGGTTGGGCCCCATTGTGCTAGGTGCTGTACGAACAAATAGCAGATAACAGTCTGAAAGACATAACAGGCGGATGAGATGAGCAAGTCAGTGTCTGGTGCTTAGCGCCCGTTACTTTAGCATCTGAGCATCTCACACCCGCTAATGGATTTAGCATCATGGCACCCCTGTGAGGTGTCACCCCCATGGTACAGAGGCTGAACTGAGGCCCAGAGTAGATTAAGTGACTTGCCCAACGTCACACAGGGAGCGTGTAGCAGAGCAGGGAACTGACCCAGGTCTCCCAAGTCCCAGGCTGGCACCCAGCCCACTGGGCCATCCTTCCTCTCGGACAAGCAGGCTGGGTGGGGTGGGGCCAGGAGATGTAATGGGATGTGCCAGTTCTTAGGGGGTCAGGAGATTGATTCCAGCTCCCCAGTCTAGCTCTGATCAGGGTGTGCGTTACTGCATGCCCTGGGGCTCTTGCATATAGACATGGGCTCCCCAGCAGGCCTAGCTGGACCATCAGAATGACCGAGCTGGAGTTTTTGTTAAACCCTCTTTTCCTTCCTCCCACCCCAGAGACACACAGACGGGCAGCTGCAACTGAGTGGTCAGAGCCGGGCTGTGCTTCTGAAATCCTGCCCAGATACCTCTGTCTGCGGGAACAGTTCCCTCCTTGTTTCTAGAGCTTTCCCTTTCTCTTTTGCTCTGCAGAGTCAACCAAGCCAAAAGCGCTTGCTGTGATGAAGGCAGGACCAGCCCTTCCCAAGTGTGAATTAAGAGTGGAGCTTCTGAAGGGTGAGGCAGTTCTGGGTCTGAGTGCAGCTCAGAATAACACGCGCGGGGGGCCAGCCATGCGGGTGGGTGGGAAGAGTAGGAAAGTGTGTCTATAACCTATGAAGGGGACTGGTGTTTCCTTCTTGGACTGGTAACAACATAGCAATTTAGCAAGCCAAGGCCATGCCTCGGGGGGATCTGAGTTACCATTTAGAGGAAAATCTGCAATCCCTAGGCAGGATGGCTTTGGGCTTGGCTACACTTGCGAGTTACAGCGCAATAAAGCAGCCCCGGGCACCCTAGCTCACTACCCGTCCACACTGGCAAGGCACGTAGAGCGCTCTGACTCCGCGGTTACAGCGCTGCTGGTACTCCACCTTGGCAAGAGGAATAACGTTTGCTGCGCCTTGGCTACAACGCCCGGGTGTCAGTGTGAACGAGGTGTTGCGTTACTGCGCTCTGATTGGCCTCCGGAAACGTCCCAGAATCCCCTTAAGTCAAGTGGCCACTCTTCTCATTGTTTTGAACTCCTGTAGGAATGCGGAAATGCCCTTTCAAAGCTCCGTTTCTGACAGCCGGCAGGCAAACCGTTACTGTGGGGCAGGGGGGCATGAGCACCCACTGGTGCTGGGGAAAGTTGGTGCCTATGCACACAACACACTCCACTCCTCCCATTTTAAAAGCACGTTGCAGTCACTTGCATGCTGGGATAGCTGCCCATAATGCACCACTCCCAATGCCGCTGCAAGTGCTGCAAATGTGGCCACGCCCGTGCACTTGAAACTGTCAGTGTGGACAGACTGCAGCGCTTTCCTACTGTGCTCTCCGAAGGCTGGTTTAACTCAAAGCGCTCTACATCTGCAAGTGTAGCCATGCCCTGAGTGTGGCTAAAGTGATCTGGATTTGACCCTTGCTTCTGACACGGGCTTCCTGGGTGACTTTGGGCATGGCTGTATCTCAGCTGCCCTAACAATAGGGGATCAGAATACTCCGTTGCCTCACAAGGGAGCGTGGGACTTCAGTCATCCATGTGTGCAAAGGGCTTTGAGATCTTCAGATAGAAGTTAACATTGTTAGAAGCTTACAAGGCACAAATACCTCAGCTACCATTACTTAGGCCTGGTCTACACTACACACCTACATCAGTATAACTACATCACTAGGGGTGTGAAAAGTCCACGCCCCTGAGCGACATAGTTATATCGACCTTAATGCCCCTGTGTAGACAGTGCTCTGTCGCGGGAAAGCTTCTCCTGTCGACATAACTGCCGTCTCTGGGGGAGCTGGATTAACTACGCAGACAGGAGCAGCTCTCTTGTTGGCGTAGTAGCGTCTACACTAAAGCACCACAGTGGCACAGCTGCACCGGTGTACGTGGAGACAAGCCTTTAGTGGACCCTTAGTTACAAGGGACCCAATTCTCCCACTGCAATCAGCAGGAATTCCTCGTCCCCCAATCTCTCCCTCCCTCTCTGGCTTCTCTCCTCAGCAAGCGTCAGGTGCCTGCTCCCGCCCAGCCATATTTAGGCACAGAACTTTCCATGGGGAATGCTGAGAAGCTTAATCACTGCAAGCAGCTGCCAGGCTCCTGGCACAGAGCAGGGATTCATCTTGGCTGGTCACATCTGAACTGCACGTCTCGTGGCACACAGCGTAGAATTGAAGTGACGGGGCAGCCAGTCCACAGAGAGCTGCTCCAGACACAGGGGAAAAGGGTAGCACCCTCACAGTACATTTGACCCTCCCCAACCCACCCTGCTCCAAATCTTAATTGATCCGGGCAGTCTCCTGGACTCTGCTCCCTTGTTTTAAGAACTTCGTGTCTCCCTGGATGTTATCGCTTTACATCTTTTCCCATTTCTACCTCTCTGAGCAATCACCCTGCTGAGTCTATCAGACGGTCTCCAGTTTGGCTTGGTTAGCTCCTGCTTTCAAAAAAACCCGGCCCTTTGAGAAAGGGGCATAGCCTAGTGGTCTGAGCAAGGGGCTGAGAGCCAGGAACTTTTGGCTTCTATTCTCAGCTCTGATGCCAATTCCTAGAATGCCCTTTTAACCCTCTCCACCCCGGCTTCCCCATCTGTAAAACAGGGATGTTAGTATTTACTACACCCGTTTCTAATAAGTCCATCACCACAGTGCCTGGAAGCTCAATCATTAATACTTACAGTGCAGGGCTGTTACAGGAATTGGTTAATGTCTGTAAAGAGATGTATTCATAAGCAGTGCCATAGAATGTTTGAAACGTTATTCATTGTAATAATGTTATTTATTATTAATGAACGAAGGTCCATAGGAGCTAACTGAGCAAGGTTATCTCCGGGCGGGACTCCAATGACTGGGGAGCAGTAGCACCCCAACAGAGGTCAATGCATCTACTGGGGAATGCTGGGAATAGTGGGAAATAATTCTTAGAACCAGAGCAAAGACGGTGCTGGCAGAAGGCCACTGGCATCCTCCTCCTCCTCCTTTCAGAGGATCTCAAAGCACTTTGCCAGAATTCATTAATTGAACCTCCTGATACCCCCATGAGTATCTCTCTTCCCATTTTACTGCTGGGGAAACTGAGGCATGGGGCGGGGACATGACCTGCCCAACGTCGCACAACGTGCCCATGCAAGAGCCAGGAACACAACCTAGAGCTCCTGACTCCCAGTCCTGTGCCTTACCCTCAAAATCACCCTGTCACCCAAACGTGCTTTGCGTTTTCCATCTTCAGAGACTTTTACATAGCTGAGTGATGCCTGGGCTGGATTCCTGACATAGGCAGGGGGTCAGGGTTGGGGAGGAAGGAAGGTTAAAGGAAAATTAAATTGTTCTTGCCCCTGTGGTTTACACTGTGGATATCCATGTTGCCCACAGATCATCGAAATTTGACCTTCGACCCAGACACAGCCAATAAGTACCTGCAGCTGTCCAATCAGAACCAAAAGGCCAAGCACACCCATTCTCCTGATGGCCTTTGTCAGGATCATGCCGACAGGTTTGAGCTGTGGCAGGTTCTGTGCAGCCAAAGCTATAGCCAAGGCCGCCACTACTGGGAAGTCAGGATCTCCAGCCACTCCGTCATCCTAGGAGTAACATACAAGAAAATCCAGAGGAAGAAGCGAGCAGGTCGCTCCTTCAGCATTGGACTGGATGGATTGTCCTGGGGGCTGCAGATCCGGGAGGACTGCTACTTGGCCTGGCACGAGGGCCAGTGGCATAAGATCAGGGCGCCCTTGTACAAATGCCTCGGAGTCAGCCTGGACTATGGCACAGGCGTCCTGTCGTTCTATGGCATCGGGGACGAGATGAAGCTCCTTCACTCTTTCCACTGTGTCTTCACCGAGCCCCTCTACCCAGTCTTCTGGCTCTGCGAAGGCAGAGCCGTCACCCTTTGCCAACAGAACTGAGCCAGCAGCTGGGATGCAGAAGCCAAGCCATAGCCAGCGGGGCATATCCCATCTTGCAGCCAGCTGCCTGGCTTTATTCGGTGGGCAGCCTACTAAAGCTGTAGCCAGGACTGGCGGGGTCACAATGCAGTTGGTTCGACAGGGCCGAGGCGATGGGGTTGCAATGAATTAAACATGGGCAGATGAGGCGGGGACCCTGAAAAGCAAAGAAACGGGGCTGGAATGAAAATTGCCCAAGTAGTTCAGCCATATGTAAATTAGAGTTAGGTGGCAGGAGACCTGCTTCCTTACCTGTCACAAGGATCCCCTGCTGGAAGAGCTGAAGCTAGTGGGATTCAGAAGGCACCTGGCATCAGTCTTGTTGCGTGTGGAACGTCATTGCCCGTCTCCAGCCCACGTGACATAACAGGGAGAAGTTAGGATCCTGTGGTAGCACCAGTGAAAGGGCTGCTGTTTGGGAGGCTCTGATGGGATGGTGGCAGGAGGGGACATAGCACAGCTTGGTGTCCCAACCCTCATTTTCTGTGCCTCCCAGAACCTTGGACAGTCACCTCCTGCTTTTTGTTCTGCAGAGCAGTTGCTATCAGAGAGGTGTCCTTGCATAGGCGCCGACTCCATGGTGCTCCAGCCCCGGAGCCCCCACGGAAAAAAAATAGTGGGTGCTCAGCACCCACTGGCAGCCTCACAGATCAGCTCCGTCTCTTCCCCCTCCCTCCCAGCGCCTCCCGCCCGCCTTGATCAGCTGTTCAGCGGTGTGCAGGAGGCACTGGGGAGGAGCGGGGGCAGGAAGAGGTGGGGGAGGGGGCAGAACGGGGTGGGAAGAGGCAGGGTGGGGGAGAGGTTTGGGGGAAGGAGTGGAGTGGGGGCGGAGGCGGAGTGGGGGTCCAGCACCCCCAGAGAAATCACAAAGTTGGCACCTCTGTGTCCTTGCTAAGACACTCTTAGCTTATTGGAGGAGATGCCGGTGGGACAGGCTCTTCGCCGATGTGCTGTAGAGGGCTGAGGAGGTGGTTACTCTGGTAATGCAAACTCTTAATCAGGGGAAGTTCCACTTTCCCCAAACCACCCATGTTCCGGGATGGTTCCAAGAAGAGATTCCAGTCTGGCCCCTTTCTAGCATGCCGGGCTGTTCTCGCGCCAGGCCTCAGAACATTTAGAGCACAGTTGGGGGTGGGGGGATGAGAGGGGAGCGGACTTTTTCCTCTGCTCTGCGGACAGTCAATTCCCATGGTTGGGTTCTACTTGTTCCCCTCTGGAATAAAGCTCTGTTTTCTTATGCTGTGAGAGTTTGCCTGGGAGCTCAGGTCTGGTGAAAGGTGCTGGATCGACAGGAGGCAGCCTGGAGGGGAAAGTTCTAGCTATCCACAAAACAGACCCAGTGTGGGCAGCAATAGGTGAGCTTCCCGTCCGGCCATATGCCTCCCCAGGGGTCCCGTCCCATCCCTTCTGTGTGTGTCCTTGTCTCATCTGATTGACTCCCCGAGGGAGCTGAATGTGTTTCTTCATTTCAGCCAACGTAGTTTGGAAATGTAAGAGTTTAAAAAAAAAAAAAAAAAGGGAACCTTATACCCCACAAACCAACTACTCTCTCCAGCAGCCCCTGCACTGGGCAGCATGGGGCTGTTCCTTTAACTAGCCAGGACTTTGCTCTTCCCCATCACTCAAACTAGTCTGTGCTGAAGGGTGAAGCTGTGCCTTGCTGGGTGGCAGGGGAGTGTCGTGTAGTGCCGGTGCTGTTACCCTGCTTGGACGGGCCACAGAGCGGTTGGAAGCAATGGCCGACCATGCCCAGCGGTCCTTAGCTGTGAGCCTGCCTGCCGCTCAGCCCAGTCTGCCAAGCTTTGCTCTGGGCCTGCCCCTCATCCCCATCCTCCACAGCTCCCTTCCAGCCTGCACAGCTTCACCTCCCACCCACGTGGTTGAAGTGACCCCTAGGGGGCATGGTCTCGGTGCCTTTTCCAGGATAAAGATTTGTTGCTCTCCTGCTACTAGTGGGTGTCTGGTACCATGGCCCTCGCTGATGCTCAGCAGAGAGGCTCGTGGAAGTATTGATGCACTAAATCTCCAGGGAGGTCCCCTGGCCCACATCCACTTTACACCAGGAGTGGATTTGGCCCAATGACTCTGCTGTCGCTGCTGGACTCTCACAGGTAATTTGCCTCTCTAGCTGCCCTGTTTGAAATGAGTTTGACCCTGATCCAGTTCCCAGCGGACAGGTATCCACAACCGCATCCCAAAATACCACCACCACAGCTGGCGTGACTTGGTGCCCGTGTTGGCAGCCTCACTGGAGATGGTGAAGGCCTGAAGCCTGAACAGTGTCTCCCCCCTGCCCCCTACCTCACAGTAGACAGAGGCGCATGAGTGGGGAAGCCTGTGTTGCCGCTCCCTGAGCCATGCCATGTCTGTGCATAAATACAAGGCAGCTACGCCCTGTCTCCTAGCTCCCAAACAGTCCATTATAACTCCCCCTCTGTCCATATTCCCCACACACCTGTCCCAAACCCATCCCCCGTGGGCCATCGATCACCCCCTTGCCCAGCCCGCTTGGCAAACGTGTCCTGCTCAGGAAAGATGCCTCCTGGGCCGCGAGCTCATCCCACACACTGCCACTCTGAGCCCTGGCACTACCCCTGGGCTGCTGCCTGCCCGGGGAAGATGTTGCTCTGCCTCAGGGCAACTCCTTGAACAGCCCCGTGGCTTGGGCCAGTGAGGTGGGTTTGCAGACAAAGCTGAGACTGAATTCAGATCCCCTCCCTTGCCTCAGCTTCCTTCTCTGACCAGCCCTGTTTCCCTCTTGGGTTAGTGCTCCTCTCTTCCCCCCCCCCCCCATCCAATTGTGGAGATTGGGGGCATCCCACTGGATCTGCATGGGAGGAAGGGCGTCGGCAGGAAAAGGGTGAGGAGTGAGATGGTCACTAGGCCCCTACCACCCCATCCGTGCCCACTTCAAGCAGCCCCTGCTGCAAACCCTTTCCTCCCCGGTTTTCCATCCACCGTCATGCTTCCATGTCAATATCCAATCACCCCCTTGCAGAGGTGGGCCCCAGGGTTGGGTGGGCAGGGCTTGGCAGAGCAGGGCTGCAGAAGGGAGAGTAGCAGGGACTGTCCCATGCAGAGCTGGTTGCTGCTGGCCAACTGCCAGGCTGGAGAGGCAGGGCTGCCTGACTTGGGAGGAAGCTCAAAGACTCAGGGGTGGGAGGAAAATGAGCCGGCTGGGAGGGAGGCTCTGTCCTGCAGGGAGAGCTGGGCTGCAAGGGGGGAGGAGTGGCAGAATTTCGGGAACCCAAGTCTCCATATAGCTTTTATTTTTCCCTGTTCAGGAGGACAAAAGTTAGGGAGCAAATCACCCAGCTCCTTAGCCTGGGTACTGCCCCATAGCTCTGGCTCTCCACAGAGCCCCTGCCCAACTCCCTTCACCTGGGCAGCATCTGGAGCAGCCATGGAAGGGGGCACCCTTCCTGGTACTGGCTGGCCATTTGCCTCCTGCCCCCGTTGAGGCTGCACTGTCTCCTGTCAGCCCGGCTCCCATGCTCTGAAGAACATGAATAGCAGACGGCCATATTCAACACTGGCGGCCTAGTGGCTTCAATGGAGCAGCACCCACCTCTGCCAGCAGTGATTTTGGCCTGGGATATGCAAGACGGCAGGCCAGGGGTGCTGACTGAGAGAAGGAGGGAAGGAATCTGTCTCACCCAGTGGCCAGAGCATGCCCCCAGCAGGAAGGGTTTGGGGCAACACGAGAAGGAAAAGGCCTGTGTCTCATTGCGCTGCTTGCTTTGAAGCCAACCAGGGGCACGGCGTTTTCAAACCTTAAAAGCAAACACACATAAAACTGACTGTCCAGTAAAAGATATTTATACAACTGACCTGATACTAGAGAAATAAAAATGGCCTGATATCTATGGCTGGCCTAGTCACTGGAATCCAGCACATAGAAATTACAGAGACTGGCACTGTGTAACTACCCTGGGCTGGGATCCAACCTTGCAAACTCGTACGCACATGAGCAACTGGAGGCATGTGAGGAATCCCATGGGAGACTCGGTGCATTGCTCCCGGGGCTGTAGGTAGGTTGATGCACATTTTGTTTTAATGGGCTGTAAATGGTGGATTCTGAGCAAGCAGTTGTGAGCAGATGTGTCCAAAACCCCATACACAACCCCGAATCCTACTAACACTGATGCCCAGGCTAAATCCTCCAGGTGCATATAGTTCCATTAACTCCAGAGGGACTGCTCACAATGTGTGTTTGCAGGGGCATGGCCTCTCTGAGTCACCATGACACTTGCTGCTATTATTTGTATTAAGGCAGCACCTAGGAGCCCAGTCATGGCTCACAGCCCCACTGTGCTAGGAGCTGTACATGCACGGAACAGAAAAACAGTCTCTGTCCATGACAATGGGCCTGTAAAGCCAATGTACCCCAGATTGCTCTGAAACCCTCCTCTCTAGGGGAAGGAGAGTCACTCGTCTTTGGTGATGGGGAGAGGGTTTGGTGGGGAGGAAACTTGCTCTGATTTTTTTTTTTAAATTCATAGACTCATAGACTTTAAGGTCAGAAGGGACCATTATGATCTTCTAGTCTGACCTCCTGCACAACGCAGGCCACAGAATCTCACCCACCCACTCCTGTAACAAACCCATGACCTCAACTTGTGGTTTAAAGACTTCAAGGTGCAGAGACTCCTCCAGCAAGTGACCTGTGCCTCACGCTGCAGAGGAAGGCGAAAACCCCCCAGGGCCTCTGCCAATCTGCCCTGGAGGAAAATTCCTTCCCGACCCCAAATAGGGCGATCAGCTAAACCCTGAGCATGTGGTCAAGACTCACCAGCCAGACACCCAGGAAAGAATTCTCTGTTCTGACACTCAAATAAAAGGTCAGTTTAACACACACACACCCCAATGTTGTTAATGAGTGCACTGTGGGGGGATCCCTGCTGGAGGGGGCTGTGCCACAGGTCACTTTCTCCTGGGGATCCCTGCTGGGGGGTGGGGGGTACCAACATGTCACTTACTCTGGAGGATCCCTAATGGAGGGGGCTATTGCTATTCCTTATGTCACTTTATCTTGGGGGATCCCTGCTTCAGGGGGTACCCCCATGTCACTGTCTCTGAGGGAATCTCCACTGCAGGGGGCACCCCCATGTCACTGTCTCTGGGGATCCCCGCTGCAGGGGCCTGCCCCCCACGTCCGTTTCTCTTGGGGATTCTGCGCCCCCCGGAGCCGGCCCCAGGGCGGCCGCTCTGACACCAGTTCCTGTTGGGCGGAGCTGGCCGCCCTGCTCCCGGCTGGCGAGTCCCCCAGTCCCTCGCACTCGCAGGGAGCAGCCGCCGGAGCAGCATGGAGAGCGGCTCGGCCGGCGGCAGCCTGCCCAGCCCGCAGGACTCCCCCTTCGGCTGCCCCATCTGCCTGGACACCCTGAAGGACCCGGTCACCATCCCCTGCGGCCACAACTTCTGCCTGGGCTGCCTGGGGGCGCACAGACACCGCCCGGGGGCCGGGGCGGGCGGCGGGCAGGGCGCCCCCCGCTGCCCGCTGTGCCAGGAGCCCTTCCCGGCCGACCTCCAGCTCCGCAAGAACCACACGCTGTGCGAGCTGCTCCAGCTCCGCCAGCCGCCGCCCGGCGCCCGCAGCCCCATGGCCCCGCCGGCGCCCCCGGGGCAGGAGGCCCCCGGCCCGGCGGAGCCCGGCGGCGCCCCCGAGCGGCAGGAGCCGGAGGAGGCGGGGGTGCTGTGCGATGTCTGCCCCGAGGGCGAGCGGGCCACGGCGGCCCAGTCCTGCCTGGTGTGCCTGGCCTCCTTCTGCCCGCCCCACCTGCAGCCCCACCTGCGGAGCCCGGCCTTCCAGGGCCACCGCCTGGTGCCCCCGCTGCGCCGCATCGAGGACAGCCTGTGCAAGCTGCACCTCCGGCCGCTGGAGAGCTTCTGCCGCACCGACCAGGCCTGCATCTGCCAGCTGTGCCAGGGCCAGGAGCACCGGAGCCACGAGGTGGTGGCGGTGGAGGTGGAGCGGGAGCACAAGGAGGTAAAGTGGGGGCACAGAAGGGGCTGGAGGGCGGGATCTTTCTACATCTCTGAACAGCCCTCGCCAAGCTGGGCGCCCAGACCCTTGTGGGGTTTGCTCCCCAGGGCCAGGACAGCAGGGAGTGTTGCATTGAGGGGCATCAGGGCTGGGATAGCAGGGGGCTGTGGGTCAGGATTGAGGAGCATCGGCAGAGCTGGGGGGAAGCGCAGGGGTGGGATTGCAGGGGGCTGTGGGTCTGGATTGAGGCGCATCGGCAGAGCTGGGGGGAAGCACAGGGCTGGGATTGCAGGGGGCTG
>QXTE01000131.1:4258881-4379504 GCA_003942145.1 Platysternon megacephalum | reverse complement strand
GGTGGGATTGCAGGGGGCTGTGGGTCTGGATTGAGGAGCAAAGGTAGAGCTGGGGGGAAGCGCAGGGGTGGGATTGCAGGGGGCTGTGGGTCTGGATTGAGGAGCATCGGTAGAGCTGGGGGGAAGCGCAGGGGTGGGATTGCAGGGGGCTGTGGGTCTGGATTGAGGAGCATCGGCAGAGCTGGGGGGAAGCACAGGGGTGGGATTGCAGGGGGCTGTGGGTCAGGATTGAGGAGCATCGGCAGAGCTGAGGAGAAGCGCAGGGGTGGGATAGCAGGGGGCTGTGGGTCAGGATTGAGGAGCATCGGCAGAGCTGGGGGGAAGCGCAGGGGTGGGATTGCAGGGGGCTGTGGGTCAGGATTGAGGGGCATTGGCAGAGTGGTGGTGGAAAGCGCAGGGCTGGGATAGCAGGATGCTGTGCATCGGGGGCATCAGTAGAGCTGCAGGTTTGAATAGCAGAGAGGTTGTGGGTCAGGATTGAGGGGCATCAGCAGACCCATTTAGTTGATACCAGCATTGGGGGGCGGGATCAGGAATGAAGGACATCACAGAGCTTTTTTGGGGAGGCATCCCAGGACTGGAATATCAGTGATGCTGCAGGGCAGGATTAAAGGGCATTGGTAGATCTGTATGCAGGGAGCCCAGGACTGAAATATAAATTGAGTGATGGGCTAAAGTGTGGGTTGGGGAGGGGGTTGTCTGTTTTCCAAGCTGGGAACACAGTTTGGCCCCTTGCACACATGTAGGACCAAAGTCCCCAACCCTGTTAAATCACAGTGCTATGGCATAGTCAGTTTCATAGTATAGTGCTTAACAGTCAAGGTAGGATTTTGCCAGTGGAGGGAGAAGGAAGGGAAAAAAGGTGTCAAGATCCCAGAACACTCTGTGCTTGTTAACTTGAAAATGGTGCTCTGTTCTCTGCAATTCCCTGGAGCTGCAGCCAGGCGGGGGAAAATCCGCATTGGAAAATCCACTGACAAGATGGTTTTAAGTAAAAATAACAGTTTAACTGGACTGCTACAAAGGGTTCCGTCTGGGCTGCCAGATTACACACATGCAAGAGATCTGGTAATGTAACTGATTATGTGTGGGTTTGGGGAGGAGGCAGAAACAAAAGTCTGGGCATATACAGGTTCCTTTGGGAGGTACTGGGCCAAAGCCATCCCTGGCCTCACTCTATGGCCTTCACTTGAATTAAACCTGGGAGCAATTTGTCCACTTGCGTCTCTTTCCCACAGTATCTTAAATCAGGTCCTTTATTTCTTTTGGCTCCATTCCCAGATTCCATTCCTTGCTCCATTCGTCTTTTGTGTTCTGTCGGCAGGGATTTTTCCATCACTCCCGTTCCCAGATGGGCCTGACTCATCTACCAAATTCTCACCCACAAGGTTTCCTTGAGCTGTCAGTTTCGTTCTGGCTCATCTGCAGTAGTTGGGAGAAGTTCCCAAAGCAAGAGAGGAAGGGCAGCTTTGCCAGACGTTGCCATGACCTGGCTAATGGCTACTGCCCTCTACTGGTTAGAATCAGTTGCTGAAGTGTCTCTGTTATGGCTCTTATACCGCTAACACTTAATGGGGATTCTCCTTCAGCTCAAGTGGCAGGGGGTCTGTGCTATTGCAGCAGATGGATCTGAGTCTGATTCCCGCTGGTGCTAGGAAGCTCTGAGTGGGCGTAGCTGGTAGAGGCAAACCTAGGTGATCACAGACCTGATTTATAGTGGGGAGTACCGGGGTGGAATTAACACATGCTATTTCATCTGGTTCTTGAGGCCACCCTCCTGCTGCAGAGAAATCCTCTTGCCTTTATTATTGAGTGCCATGGTGTGATCTGCACTGTGGAGAACACACAGGAAGGCAGGATCTCCAAGGAGCTGCCAGCCTTAGGCAAACAGTACACTGCCCACCGGACCTAGCATGTTTAAGGCAGATCATATTGGAGGCACAATCTACTGGACAGTGTTGGCTCATTAATATTAATGTAACTACTCACAGTGGATTGGCTTGAGGGATGGGAAAGGGGCCTGGTAATGCTAAGGATCATGCTTCACCACCCCCCAGGCATCAGGAAAGTTAGTCCAAGATGGTACTTGGCAATGGAGGAGGGTGGGGTCAGCATCTGGGGGAAGAGATATCAGGCAGCTGCATTGGGATCTGAAGTTGCCATAAACAGCCTGGACTGTGTCAATATCAATTTCATTGACCCTCCCTGCTCCCTCCCATGGGGTTCTGCAGCTTCCCAGGTAAGATCTCTCCCATGCTCTGGTCTCCTTATGCTCTCAGCCACTGGCGTGTGCCGTGCTGTTGGTATGATTTGGCATGTGGCTGGCTTTTTCCCTTCATCGGGCGACAGCACAGTGTGCCTTGCTCTCAATACGCCTCTCCCAGGCCGATGTTTATCCAAACACCATGAACGTTGCTCATGTGCATCTGTGGCTGCAGCCACGTACCGTGCCCCTCGCAACCTTCACGAAGGGGAGAGCCTTCTTCCCAGAACTCAAACCTCAGACACCCAGGAAATGTGGAGTCAAAGTCCCGCCCCTTCATGCCCTTTACAAGTGCATTGGCCTGCAACACACTCTGCAAGCATTAGAACACCAGGCAATGCAGAATTAAGGTGATGCTTCCAACACATCCAGCACAGCTGCACATGTTCTAATGTGTGTTGTGGTGAAGCTGACACTCTTGTAAGGGGTGCGCAGGGGCCTTTACGCAGCATTCCTTGGTTATCCAACCTTTGAGGTTCGGGAGCAGTCCTCTCCCCTTTGGAAGGATGCTGGGGAATGTCACAGCTCTGGAAGGGGATGGGGAGCTCACTACACTGCTGTGAGGCTGCAGCTGTTGCTCCATGTTTAACAAAGTTTTTTGCATTTGAATTTCTGTTGTTGTTAAAGTGGGAGGTAGCAAAGGACGGGGGTGGGGTCTAAGGAAGATGGGGCCAATAGGACACTTGGAACAGAATGACTCCCCTGCCTGGTGAGTCCTAGCAGGTCTGTTGGGGCAGTGCTAGTGCCCTCTTGCTTTCTCCTGCTTCTTCGGCACCCACCTGCCCCCAACTCTCTTTCTCTCATACGCCACCATAGCCCTGCTCACCCTGGGGGGCCATTAGTAGGGGGCCCAATAAGAGTCCTAGATGTGCAGGACATGGGTCAGGTGGGTGAGGGGAAGCAGGAAGAGATTGCTGTTGGGGGAGCCATCTCTGCCCTTCCATCCACACCTCCCCCTCCAGAAATGCCCCCTCTTCAGCTCCAGTAAATATCCTCATGCCCCTAGCTGCCAGTCCCGGTCTGACTCACCAATTCAAATGGGGGAGTGGGGGATCTGTGCAATGGGGCCTGGTTGGGATGGGGCAGAGATGGTTCCCTGTCTCCCGAACTACAGTACCCCTTACCTCCTGCATGCCCCTTTCGCTCTATCCATCCACACAGCCTCCCTGACCCCCCACATCAATGCCAATGAGCATGATGTCCCACCCCTGCCTCCGCCAATAGGTGTGGCCCTCCCCTCCCTGCCCCACATTGCCGGAGCTATTAAGCCAATGAGCACAGGAGTAGAGTGGAACGCCCTGCGTGGTGAGTTACCCATCCTGCAAGGTGCTGAAGATGCACACGCTGTTCTGAGCGGTGGGTAATAAGGGGCACGAAGGTGTGACTGGCGTAACGGGTGTCCATTGGGTCTGTGAAATGCCCCATCCAGTTGTGATCTGCCCTGCTTCGACTGGCTCGTTGTAGGGGTCGTTCCCACGCGTAGTGCTCAGCAGAGTGGCGCGGTGGAAGCTTGCAGTGTTGGACACGGAAGCCAATGGGGTTGGCACAAGGTTGAATCCTGCTCGTCACGGCTGGTCCTACCTCAGTGCACAGTGCTGACCTCTCAAAGTCCCTTCCAGCCCCACAGTTCTGGGATTTTGTCAGTCTAGACAAGAACCCCAAATCTCTCCCGTGTCTCCTTGGCCGCTCGAACCCCAAGGGAAGGCGGAGTCCATTGATGTCTGCATCTCCGCTGGAATTTGAGGACTAAGGAAGGACTAAGCATTTGCAAACTGACCTCCTGCTTAATTTCAGGGGCCCATAATTCTGGAATCCCCTGTTTGATTTGCCTGAAATTTGGTAGAAAAGTTCTGCCTTGGCCTCAGAGGCATCCTCCCGATTTTCAGCTCAGTTGGTTTTTATTTACAGAATTTAGAGGGGTGGATGTGAAAAATAAGGGTTATCATGAAAAAGGGTTTGTAACATTAGCTATGGAGCGAGTGCTGTGGCTCCCTGCAGGTGATGTGTATAAGCCGCACCCATTTGGAAGGCTCAGGTTCTGAATGCAGCCCGGGTATGGCAGCTAACGCACCTTTCAGCAGGGCTGTTTTTATCCTTTTTGTTTTCAAGGCCCAGCGACCCAAAATCCTGAGCTGCGTGGAGAACCAGCTGGACGAGCTGGGAGTCACTGTCGCGCAGACCAGAAAGACCGTGGAGCTCATCAAAGTAAGATGACCTTGTCGTCACCTTGCCCAGGGCTTGAGCTGAGCTTCGAGCATTTCCTGCTCCCTTCCACCTCCCCTCTGAACTGCGTCCTCTAACAAATGCCCTGGAGAGCCCCCCTAGAACCGAGAGCGACTTCGGAGAGATTTCTACCAGAGGCAGCTCTTCCCAGGTCGGGAGCGCTCAGGTGCTTTGGGAAAGCATGGTGGCCACCCGGCCTGCTGGCATCTGACTTCCCCAGCGGCCGTCTGCCCCGATACATGGCCCCCAATCTGGAATGTGGTCAGGATAGGAAATACTGCCCCTGAGGAAACCGTTTCTGGGACTGAGGTTGCTCCCCTGGAGGAACTCAGCTGGGGAGGTATTTCCTTTAGCCCTGTCAGTCCCCATGACAGCCACATCCCTAAGCTTTCAGCAGGCTGATTATACTCCAGGGTTGCGTGTCTGTCACCCTTTCGCCTCTAGGGTTCACCTAGCTTTCTGCTCCCATTTGGGGAGGTGTCCTGCCTGCTTGCTGCTTTGCCCACGTGCCAAACCGTGGATTTGGCATTAACTGCATCTCTGCAGGGGACAGCAAAGCACAGCCTGAGGGAAGGTGCTGAACTGCCATTTCCTGTGGAGAGAGGTGGGGGAAGTGAAGGGAGAGGTGATCAAAGTGAAACAAGCTGGACAAGTGCAGCCATGCGCCATGGAAAAGCAAAGGGGCACAGTGGGGTCTGTTGGGTTCTACACCTGCCTCTGCTACTGCCTCCCTGTCTGACCTTGGTTCACGTCACCTCTCTGGGCCCCCGTTTCTCCCTGTATAAAATGGGGGCAGTAACACCCGCCGACCTCAGAGGGGTGGGGTGTGGCATAGGTCTTGTCTACACTGCTTGGAGTGCATTTTTTGGCACCACTTCAGCTGCACCGTGCAGACCCTTCATGTAAGCACGGTGCCCTAGTACAAGTGGTGGTTTGCTCCGATGCAGCTACATTGGTGCCGAAAACCCCAGTACAGGCAAGATCTTAATGAACTGCTGCTGTTTGTAAAGAGCTTTGAGATCCTTCCATGAACTGAGCTATAGAAAGGGGAAAGCTGATTACCAATAATGCAGATGCCCATCTTTGTGTGCGTAGAGCGCTGCCCTGAAGGAGAAGGAAAAAGTCAGCAGGCTCTTCGATGAAGCATCCAGAGCTCTGGTGAGCTTCCAGAAAGAGGTGACTGGCTTCATCGAGGATGGCGAGCGATCCATGCTGCTTGAGGCTGAAGAGGATCTCCGGCAGAAGGAGGAGAGGCGTGCCAAGCTGGCTCAGTGCAGGCAGAACCTGGAGAGGGTTCCGAGCACGGATACCATTTACTTCCTACAGGTGCGCAGGGACTGGCGCCAGGAGCGGAGCAAGCGGTGGGGCAGGGTTAAAAATCACAAATGACCAGAGGTACTGATCTCTGCTAGCGCTTCCTGTGGACCTGGGGAGCTGGAACCAGGGCTGGTTCCAGGCACCAGTGCAGCAAGCAGGTGCTTGGGGCAGCCAACGGAAAGGGGTGGCACGTCCGGCTCTTCGGCAGCAATTCGGCGGCGGGTCCCTCACTCCCTCTCAGAGGGAAGGACCTGCCACCAAATTGCTGCCTCCAAACTGCAGTGCAGCTCTTGGCTAATCCATTATTCAATCAGGATCTGACCCAAAGCCCACTGAAAGCAACAGGTGTTTTTCCATTGCCTTCAGTGGGCTTTGGGTCAGGCTGCTAGTGAGCAACTTGCCCACACTCATGGTTGCAAATGGCAGACAGACGAACACAGGGAGCAGAGGTTCACTGTCAGCAACGGGCGCTGGGAGTGGCGGGGTGCTGGGAGCAGCGAGACGCTGGGAGTGCATGTTGACCTGCACCAAGTACATAGCTAGGTACTTACCAAATTATTGTTAACACTGAACCTTCGTTATAACTGAGGGCATGACTCTGTGAAGAACAAGGGCCCAGGAGCTGGCAAAGGTTAGAATATGCCAACGATCCCTACTGGTATGTGACAGCGCATGTGTAACCCACGCACCTCCTGGGTGTGGTGCTCTGTCCCAGGTAGTGGCATCGAGACCACTTAGAGATTAATGAGTCTGCTCTACAGCCTTAGCGAACAGCCATGTGGCTTTTAGCTCATGCAGTAGAGGCTCGTGCACTGAGCTCCAGAGGTCCCAGGTTCGATCCCGCCTGCTGACAGTCAGGGTCTGTTGGTGTTACACATTCATAATAGCGGGTTCAGATCTGCAATGCAGCAGTGTGGGGACAAAGCCTGTAGATTTGTGCCTCCTAAGGGCATGTTAATCGGGTAGCAGGTGAATGGAAATAGGAGGTGAAGAGGGGGAGTTGTTGGAAAAAAAACAATGCAAATGACGCCCTCGGCTCAGGCCCGTAATTAAAGGTCACTACAGTGAGTTTGGTACTGGGTTTTTGAGTTGCATGTGAACTAACTCGCCTCCTGCCACTCACTGGAAATTAAAGGGGGGAAAAATAATGGGCAGCTATTGTGGGCATGCACAAAGCAGCCCCTGGCATGGAGGCAATCTCTGCAGAGCGAGCGATCCTCAAGCACCTCAGCTGTGGAGCCGGGGCAATGGTCCTTGGTGGGAGGAGATACTGTTGTACGGGATATTCTTGAGTCAGATTTGAAACTGACTAAGGAACACATGGCCAGAGAAGTCGTTCCCTCCCTGTTGCATGTCAGTCTTCATGCTGGGTCCTGGGAACAATCACTGCCCTAGTGTTTTGGGAAGGGGTGTGGTGGTGGAACAAGACGCAGCCCAAGATTCTTGCAGGCTCTTGATCCCTGTATCCTTGGCTCAGGAGTTCCAGGCATTAAAAATAGCAGCTGAGGGAAAGAGTTCCCTGTGTCCAAGCTTCCAGAAGGAACTGAGCTTCACCAAGTCCAGCCAGGCTGTGTGTGCCGTGAAGGAGCTGCTGGTGACTGCATGCAAGAACCAGTGGGACCGATTGCTGGGGAAGGAGTATGAAGAGTCTGGTTTCCATGGGATGCAAGAAGGTGTGTATTTAGCCACCATGGGCTAGCCCCTTGTTGTGTGGGCCGAGGTTTATATTGCTCCCCAGCGTGCACAAGGAGCACTGAGGCTCTTGAGAGTCCCCGTTTAACTTTTATAACTAGCAAATGAATGTGAGAAGCCAGCACCTCCAGGGCAGAGCCGTGAAGAGCTCCCTACCCGTCCCGACAGCCTTGGAAACTGTACAGCATGGTTACTCTGCAATTGCATAATCAGCCTCTCAGTCAGCCTCTGCCGTCTGGGCTCACGCCTCGCTCTGGGGGTTTTATGAAGTTTCCACAACGACTAGAAAGTCAGAAGGCAACAAACAGGCTTGGAGCTAGGTGTGGCCGGGCGGTTTGGGGAACTTCCCCCAAGAGGCGTCCCATGAAAGGGAGACTTGTCTCCTCTGAACACAGACCGACCACTTCATTCCCGGACTCTCCGTCCTGCCGGGGCGGGAAGCTGAAGCTGCTGGTTGAGTTTCAGACAGACTCAGGCAGCTCCATTTTAGCTTTTAATGACTGGTTCAACTCCCCGTTGTTTGTAATTCTCCTGGAGACCCATCAAAATCATTCCCTTCCCAGCCACACCCGTCTCCTCCTGCGGAACACATGTGGCCATTGCCTGCCATTAAGCCCAGTCCAACAGGGATCTGCCTTGTATTGTGTATACTGTGTACTGGCCTCAGCCTAGGAACACGGGGTTGGGTTCTTAGTGCCCCCTGTTGGCTGGCTGGCAGTGCAGCAGCAGGACCATCTGCCGTAGGACCCTGCATGAATGTTGTAGAGTCCCAGGGACGTTCCTTTTTTGCTCTTGGTTTTATATTTTTAAATGCAGGAGCAGCATGATGTACCCTGAGCTGTGAGGCCCAGGTCTTTGCACCTCCCTCTGAGATTCACACAGCATCCGTTCACGGGGGCTTTGTTGCCTTTGCTGTTTATGTAGCTCGATGGTGATGCCTTTTATTCCTCTCCTTGCAGCAGTCGCTGAGCCCCAGCCTTCGGACAAATCAAACAATCCAGCCTGCTTGGAGACAAGAGACTATTTCCTGAAATGTAAGACCCTGACCTTTGTTTTGGCTTCTGTTGCTAAGGCCAGTTACTGTATTTCCCCTTTCTGCTCAAAGCACAGATTACATGTAAACTTTCTGTACTGGCAGCTGCATTTGTATGTCTGCTCCCTGGCAGGGTCTGGTGCATGTTGTTGGGATAAATACCATACAGCTAATAAAGGGAGTCCATTTGCCTTCCAGCTAAAGTCTTAAAAACTCAGCCTATGTGTAGCTCTGCCAAACCAGTGCTGGGAGACCTAGCCAAGATGCTGTTGCACGTAAAGCGCTTTCCACTTAATTCAGTCACAGATGAATCCGATCCTCTGTTTAATTTAGCTCGGAACCTCTGGAGTCAAATAACTTGTAATCAAAATAACACTAATTCCACGCTCTGTTTTGAACCAGTTTGATGGCTTCAGGCAGGTGGATAATTCGGTTGCTGAATAGATAAAGTTGTTAAAGCCGGACAAAATTCTGACTCAAAAGAGCCCAAGGAAGAGCCAGGCTAACTGAAGAGGTTACAATGAAAAGTTGCCTGATTCAGACACTGATTGATATTCAAAGCACTGTGCGGGGCTTGGCAAGCTGCCACACAAAGACCAGCTGTAGAACCAAAAGGGCTAGAAAGAGACTCGATCTGACAGACTGTGCTCCAGCAGCGCATGGTGGAGCACTAGCTCGCAGAGAGGGGCGAGAGATTGAGCTTGCATCCCCCCCAGTGAGCCATCTCTCACCTGTACACTACCGTGGGTCTCTGCTTTCTTCCCCCGGCTTTATTTTCTGCTCCTCGCCTGTTCACGCAGACAGGCGTTTACTCACAAATCCAAGGGCGATTTTCTAGTGCCTGTCAACAGTCTTCTTGGAGGAGCTGCTGCACCGCTCTGCTGGTCACGCTCCCCAACGGAAGACGGGCCTGTGCAGATATGGATCCAAGCCACAAACGCCTCATTCAGCTGGAAATTCAAGGGCCTCCTGTTCCCCATGACTCCTCTGCATCTGAGTTGCAAGCTGGATCCCCTGGGCTTCGTGGATCTACACTGTGCCTTATTCCTGTGCGTGGGAGGGTGGCCCGTACTCTATCCCAGCTGAACTCCTGTTTTGTAAATACCCATCAACAAGGCCCCAGGCCATATCCCTCCTTCTGACTAGACTGAAATCCCTTGGGATTAGATAGTATCCTTCTGGGGCCAATTACTGCCGCTCCAGTATTCAGTGGTAGGAGGCCCATTGCCTCCATGTCCCCCCAGCCCCCTGCTGCCCTAGAGAACAAGACCAGCCATAAAAATCTGTGGCTCTTTCAAAGTCAGTATCCATGGTGGGTACCTGCTCAGCTTCTCAGTGCAAGGGCATGTGGTCATTTTACTGGGGGTAGGGTTGAGTCTGTGCGGTTCTCTGCAGTGTTAAGAAACTCTTCATGGATAAATCTGCTGCATGGTAAATTCAGAATACGCCTCTTAACCTCTCTGCTAGACAGAAAGAGCCAGTCTTTCATGTTGTTTCTGGCCCCGCTAATAATCTGCTGCCTTAGTCTGTAGCTAATCACCCTAACACGCACCATCAGATCAGACACTGTATGTTAGCTGCAATCAGCAGGAATGCTGTGGCTTTCTGTACACAGGGTTGAATTCCTAGAGGGGAGGGGTGGCGGGAAGTTCTCGGGGCAGGGCTCTCTGCTCTGGAATTCTCCTGATGATCAGACAAAGGCCAGATCCATCCAGCAGGACACAGTACTAAGGGCATGTCTCCGCTGCAAGTGAAGGTGTGATTGTAGCATGCGTGTGCATACCCGCACTAACTTTACTCCAGCTCGTACGGGTAACAACAGCAGTGGAGCTGCAGCGGCATGGGCTAGCAACCAGGTTCCCCAGCAGGCTCCTGCTCTATAGATAGCCTGTGCCATCACATCTACGCTACTATGGTTACCTGTGCTAGCTAGAGTAAAGCTAGTGCAGGTATCCCCCTCCCGCATGCTACAGTCATACCTTTGCTTGTAGTGTAGACATACCCCAAGATGCATCTCTTTAGCTTTGCTGATTTGGGTCAATAGCTGGGTGGGTGTTTATTGCCATGGGGACAGGGGGTGGGAAAGGCCTCTGCCCAGATATTGGAGAGCGATAGTACGGAAACAGACCTGGTAACGTTGGCCACTGAAACTCACCACTTGGGGCTAAAGGGGAAAGGGATGCTCTGTGCTAAATTCTATTCTGATTCTATCTTTTGTGTTTGCTTGTCCCCTCCTGCACAGTTGCCTTCATCATCGATTTGGACAGCGACACCGCGGACAAGTTCCTCCAGCTGTTTGGAACCAAAGGGGCCAAACGAGTATTGAACCCCATTGGCTACCCCGAGAGCCCAACCAGGTTCATCAACTGCGAGCAGGTGCTGGGTGAGAACCTGATGAACCGAGGCAACTACTACTGGGAGGTGGAAATCATCGACGGCTGGGTGAGCATCGGCGTCATCGCCGAGGATTTCAACTCGCGGGAGTCCTACGACAGAGGCCGCCTGGGAAGGAACGAGAAATCCTGCTGCCTGCAGTGGAATGGACAGAACTACGTGGCCTGGTTTGGTGGCTTCGAATCTGTTATCCAGCAGCCCTTCTTTCACACGATCGGGGTGTACCTGGAGTATTCGGAAAAGGCACTGACCTTCTACGGGGTCAGGGACACCAAGATGACGTGTCTCCAACAGCTCAAGGTTGCCCGCTTCAAAAAAGGCCACTTTGACCCCTTCCAGAATAAGATCAACCACCAGTTCCCATCGCTGTTTGCATATAACCTCAAACCAGCTTTTTTCCTTGAAAGCGTAGATGCCCATATGCAGATTGGGCCGTTGAAGAAAGATTGTGTTTCAGTGTTAAAGCGGAGGTAACTTGCAGAGAAGACCCAGGAGTCTCTCTTGTAATTGTTTACCAGCACCGTGGCTTATATAGTCTTCTCTCTGGAATAGCCCTGCCAACCCACTCTAGCCCTGTGCTGTTTGTAACCCAGGGGTTAACAAACAGACGTCGCCTCTTAGTGGATAGAGCCCTGGACTGGGACTCAGGAGATCTGGGTTCTGTTTCTGGCTCTGCCATTGTGTGACCGTGGGTAAGTCACGTCACCGCTCTGTGCCTCAGTTTTCCCATCTGTAAAATGGGAGTAATTATACTAACCTGCTTTGTAAAGTGCTTTGAGATCTACTGAGTAAAAGCAATAGATAAGAGCTAGCTATTATTATTATCTTTAAAAAACGGGCATTTTATGATGGCCTATCCCTGCCAGCCCTCCATTCCTAACCAAGGGGATACAATCTTAGTGACCGCTCCGACCATGTGATCCCACAGTTACTCTGCTCTGTGCCTTATTCCACACTGTAAATGCGGGATGGTCGTTTAATACGTGTTAGCCCCCCGACGCCTTCAAAACCTGCTTTCTGGGCGAACGCCTCCTAGACAATGCTTTTGAAACAGCAGGTACAGCATGGGCCGTACAAATACAATTCTCTACACAGCAGCAGTACACTGAACCACCAGTGTACCTCAACCTTATTCTGGAGGGACCATATCTAAGAGTGAGAGCGCCCGCTCCCTCCCCCCCCAAGCCATACGGGTGCTGCGCATAAAGACACCTCATGTCCCAAAGCAGGGAGGTGATAGACCAGCACCAATGAGATCACACCTAGAATGCTCAACTGAGTCCAACACACCTCCACACCAGAAAGAGGGAGACAGGAATTCAGGGAAAACCAGCAAGAATGACTATGGGTGTGGGAGGGATGGGTTGGTTGAGGAAAGATTAAAAGAAGTCCTGGATTGGCTGCAGGATGACGATGGGACATGACTCCGATGCACAAGGATGTAACCGCATTTTAGTAAGAATTGTTAGGGGTGGTAAGTAGGGCTATAATTAGGAGGAATGGGATGAAATTAAGGAGAATGAAAGTTGAATATCGGGGAAATTTCTTAATGGTGAGATCTATTCTTTTGTGGAATAGTCTCCAAAGGGAAATGGTGGAAGACCCCTGTGACGGGTTGGATCACAGAAACCCCCTGGGGCTGCCAACTGATGTGCCAAGACTACTTCTTCCCTTGCTTTCCCTGCCAGCTTGGGATTCCAGCACCCTGTCTTGTTGAGCCAGACACGCTAGCCTGCTCCAACACAGACCCAGGGTCTGAACCACGTGCCCCAAAGCTGCAGATTTAACTGAAAGCATCTTAAGAAGTGTTCCTGCCTTTAACACTCAGATGCCCAACTCCCAATGGGGTCCAAACCCCAAATAAATCCGTTTTACCCTGTATAAAGCTTTTACAGGGTAAACTCATAAATTGTTCGCCCTTTATAACACTGATAGAGAGATATGCACAGCTGTTTGCACCCCCAGGTATTAATACATACTCTGGGTTAAATAATGAGTAAAAAGTGATTTTATTAAATACAGAAAGTAGGATTTAAATGGTTCCAAGTAGTAACAGACAGAACAAAGTGAATTACCAAACAAAATAAAATAAAACCCGCAAGTCTATGCCTAATACAGTAAGAAAACTGAATACAGATAAAATCTCACCCTCAGAGATGTTTCAATAAGTTTCTTTCACAGACTGGACGCCTTCCTAGTCTGGGCACAATCCTTTCCCCTGGTACAGCCCTTGTTCCAGCTCAGGTGGTAGCTAGGGGATTTCTCATGATGGCTGCCCCCTTATTCTGTTCCACCCACTTATATATCTTTTGCATAAGGTGGGAATCCTTTGTCCCTCTGGGTTCCCACCCCTCCCTTCGCAATGGAAAAGCACCAGGTTAAAGATGGATTCCAGTTTAGGTGACATGATCACATGTCACTGTAAGACCCCAAGCCTTCATTCCTCCCAGCCTGACTCACAGGAAGGCCTGCCTGCAAACAGAGCCATCCACAGTCAATTGTCCTGGTTGATGGGAGCCATCAAGATTCCAAACCACCATTAATGGCCCACACTTTGCATAATTACAATAGGCCCCCATTTCATATTTCTAGTTTCAGATACAAGAATGATACATTCATACAAATAGGATGAACACACTCAGTAGATTATAAGCTTTGTAATGATACTTTACAAGAGACCTTTTGCATGAAGCATATTCCAGTTACATTATATTCACTCTCATTAGCATATTTTCATAACATCATATAGGGTGCAACATCACAACCCCATCATCTGAATTATTTAAAAGTGGTTTGTATAAAGGACTAAAAAATATATTGTGCAGAACAATCTCGCATTAGCCAGGAGATGGAGTAGATGAACTAATGCTGTAGAAATTATCCCTCTCTAGCTTCTGAGAGGTTCATTCAGTTCTTGGCTTCTTTGGTGAGACTGCCAACTAGCCCAGCCCCCATTGTCATGTCACCTGTCCACTAAAACTGGTCTGGGACCACCAAGCTCATTTTCACATAGTCCACCAAATAACTATCCAGATGGTAGCAGCTTTCAATATGGGATGGATTTGAACTGGTGACACAGAGATGAAAGGTCCCAAATCCCATTGCCAATCCCCTGAACAAAGTGACGTTACATGTAAAGGGAAACAAATGACCTTTATGATCATGCAAACCATTTATATATGCATAATGAACATCATCTTCTGCAGATACTTTGAATGTTGGTCTGTTGCATTTGGGAAAGCAAAATATTCCTGTGGGCATTATGAGGCCAGTCCTGAACCCTTTACTTAGGCTAAATTCCAATTGACTTCCACTGAAGCAGCTCTGGGCCCTCAATCTGCTTCCCAGTACTATAAAATATCCCAGCCAGTGGGATGAAATAGCTGCCAGTGAGAGACTCCTGCATCATTCACTGGCTGGAGATCCTGAAATAGCAATAGCGGTATTTATGAAAATTCACTTTTAATAGATAGTTTCTTATCCGGGAACTATTAATTTAGTTAATTGAGGCATCACTGCAGGTTTCCTTTTCTGTTATAATCACATCCCTACTTTCCTGGGAACTTTAGTAGCATTAAAATCCCAAACTCCTAAAAGACTCCAGTTAGTGCAGTTCCTTTTTAGTTATTAATGTACCCCAGTGTAGTTTATAAAGGGTTTTAAATGATTAATAGATGTGATAAGTTGTAACAGATGTAAACAGTATGTGTTATAGAAGATGGTTATAAACACATCAGTAGAAGCTGTTCTAGATGGTTGTAAGCCCTGGTTATAAACAACCTATTGACCTCTTGGATTCTGACAATCTGTAACCTTTCATTAACTATATATTAAAACATATGTTAATTATGTATTAACCATTTATAAATGTATCCTTAATATAAAGGATGGTGGAGAATCCCTTCTGAAAAAGGTGGAATGGAAAAGAGAACTTTCAAGAGTACATGTCTCAAGCCACCTTCTCAAATATGCCCTGGAGATATACAATAGCTGGAATGAATTACTGTCACATCTATGCACTGCAGTAACTTCATCTCCTACCTGTCTCAGTCTTATATACATTGCTATGAGTTAATTTTCTCTGATATTAGTTTATCACCTACCTCCTAGAGCTTGCATTATAAAAAAAAAAAAAAAAAGAGAGAGAGACCTAGTGTACTGTATTTATGTAGAGAGAAAATAATTGGGTCAAATTCACCACTGATGTAACCCATTTCCAGTAGGGATGAATTTGGCCCATCAAATGCTAAGGTGGAGTTAAGGCTGTAAATACATAGAAATATATTCATGGAAAAAACCTTAATAAAATGCTGTAATTAAAAAAGCAGTCCAAAGGCCAGGAAATTCACAGTTAAAATTACAGGTACATCTCCCAGCATGGAGGCCTGGTGAAATGCACCCACTCGCCTTCTGAAAATAGTCAAAGGCTCCAGTCCTTTGAAGGCCAACAGCTTCAGGAGATCTGGGTTCTGTTCCCAGCTCTACCAGAAGCCTGCTGGATGACATTGGGCAAGTCACTTCCCTGGTCTGTGCTGCAGCTTCCCCATCTGTAAAATGGGGATAATGATCCTTACCTCCTTTGTAAAATACTTTTGAGATCTACTGATGAAAAGTGCTAGATATAGATATATATATAAGAGCTAGAAATTATTATTATATGGTGATTTTTGAAATATTATGAGATATTAAAAAAAAAGATTAAATTCTTCAAGAAGTGCAAACACCTTGGATGAAATATTGACCCCTGTTTAAGTCTATGGGTATTTTGCTATTGATTTCAATGGGGACAAGTGTTCACTTCTTATGTTTTTAACTCTTATTTCTGAAACACACTGTCTTTTTTGTGTCTGACTTTGCATAAAATCTCTAATGTGGCATGAGACAATATTTGTGCCGTTTCATGTGGATTGCTTTAGTTTTGGCGAAGCTAGAGGTGATTAGGATTGGAAATGGCTATATAAGCAAAAAGCTAGAGTCAACCTTCACAACAGAGAAGCTATCCATAATGTAGTGAGAGGGGAAAATAAGATATTAATCTCTGTACTTCTGCTTAATATGTGCAGTAAGGGCTCTAGGACACTTGCTTAAGTCTTTATCGGCTAATATAGCTTTCTCTCATGGGCCAAATTCTGACTGTGTTACTCGAGCAAAGCTCCCATCAGCTTCAACAGGAGTTTTGCCTGAGTGAGGGCTGCAGGAGTGGGCCCCTGGTTCCATTTGTGTATCAAAGAAGATGACTTAATTCCTTATTAGAATGAATGTGTCTTTGGCAGAGGGTTCGTTATGCAAAGGTGGGCATTCCCCATTCTCCCAGTTGCCCACAGCAAAGGTGTATGCCACACCCCCTGTCTGTGGTACTCATTCAGGAGATTAATCAATTAGGCTGATCCTAAACTTTTGTCTTTCCCCTGTGTATCTGCATAACTTTTCCCCCATCCTGGGCTTCAGCGGTGAAGGCAGCGGCAGTACTCAGGAGGCAATGATGTCTAGCAGTTAGAGCAGGGAATTATGAGTTGGGAGAATTGGATTCTGTTCCTAGTTCTTCCACTGGCTTGCTGTTTGACACTGGGTGAATCACTTAACCATTCCGAGCCTCTTTTTCCCAGTCTGTGAAATGGGGATACTAATACCCAGCTTTAGAAAGGGCTTTGAGAACCACTGTTGAAAGGTGCTATAAAAAAGGGAAGCATTATTATATTACCCTCCCCATGGATGGAAGAAAATGTTGATATAAGACTTCAGAACCACTCCATAAGCAGCCACAAGGGTAGTGCAGAAATGCAATGCATGGCAGGAAGCTATTGACATGGGCCCTTCTCAGCCCTGTGATAAGCAGTTGCAACTTCTGTTGTAGCTGGTATACCTGCTTACCTCCATGCCTGAACTTGGCCTATTCTTGCCAGTCTCTGGCAGGTTGGAGAGGATGAGTTCCAAGGTCAACCATGAAACCAGTGCCCTGCCCTAACCCTAACGCTATCCACTAGGCCCCAGAAGTAATTGGTATGTCCATGAAATGAAACAGTAGGATTTTTACAGAGAACCTGCTATAAATGATCTTCCACATTTGCCTGCAATAACTTGTGAAAGTAGCTTTAATAAAAGGCAGCAGTTGAGCTGATTCATTTTATCACAGCTATACAATTTGCTGCATTTTAAGATGAATATCCCCTGCCTATTCTTTCAGTCCATTCGGAAGTAAGATAAACTCTCATGCTTCAGGGCACAAACCAAACTCTAACTATCAGGGATAGGAAGAAAGTTCTGTCAGCAGTTTATTCAATAACTTCCCTTTTCGAGATTCCTCTGGTGCATCTGATAGTATTTGGAGACAGGGTACTGAATTAGATGGACCACTGGCCTGATCCAGGATTGAAATCCCTATGTTCCTAACATGCACGGGGTGTAAACTGGAATGATCAGGAAATTCACACTGAACCAAGCCTGGATCTATCCTCTGCTTTTCCATAAGCAACAGGATAAATCGAATAAGCAGCTGTTTAAACAGCATTGTGCAATTCTGAGTGTCTGTTTTTTCTTGAGCAATTTTCACCTCACATAGTGATCATCTTTTTACTTAAGATTTTTTTAGGTATACAATTACTGTATTAAAGTGTGTGAAGAAACTGTAACAATATAATGCTATTAAATAATGTTAACTACCATTAAATAGTGTACAAACATCATACTGGGTTGTCTTTCCTTACAAACCAAAACGACTGAATTATCTGGCCATTGTGTCATTGATTGTTCAGTATTTTTTTTAATGCTGGATAAGACAATGGAGATTTGTTTCCAAGTGATGATGGTTATCAGCAATCATCTTGCAGCAAAAGGGACTGACCACCATTTTATCCATAGTGCAAACAGGAGCTTTCTCAGCCTGCTCCACCAGTAATCTGAATTCTGATCCAGGCACCAACTAGGAATCAGAAATAGCTCTGTCTCCATTTTATCTCAGCCCTGCGCTGCTCTCTGGTAGATCCTGCCAACAACACCAAATATCACTGGTGGTTTTGCAATGTGATGTACAAACAGTTCTCACTTATGGGATTGTAAACTGGATGTGAGCCCAGAAAATATGAGTGTTTTTGCCACTACTGAGCCAGCTAGGAAATTTCCTTAGAAAAACCATGGCGTGAACCACAACAAAATACATCAGTTCAAAAATAACTTGTAACTCACATCGTGCCAAAGCGCTTTACAAACCTAAATGCTCACCCGCGAAGTGCAGCTGCTCAGCAGGGCACAAGCAACACCGCAAATCATTTTAAGCAAGGAAGAGTGCTGTGTCCAAGTGAACCATTTCTTGCCAGTTCAAGGGAGCTCCAAGTCTGGTCAGAAGCAAATGTTAGCAGAAGATATTTATGTTTCCAAACACTCTTAAGAACTGTCCCCAAAAAGATGAGAATAAATCTTTGGATTATACCTACTACTATAGTATAGAAAAATATAGACCCAATGGGGTTTAATAGAAAAGAGAAAATCTGAACTGCCTTTTTAGCTCAGTTGTCTGTTGAGGCTAGTGATGGTTTAAAAGCTAACAATTTGCCTCTTGTTCCCAAATTAATCCTGTGGAGAATTTGTGGTATATAATATACCCAGCTCTAACCAGTCCTCTGCTCCTTAGTTCCACAAAACAGTCTCTCAAGCACACTGAGGCTGAGCATCTGAAAGAGGAATTTGGAAATTAATTTCTTGTTCATTTAAAAAATATGTTACGCTCCAGCAATTCTATTTGTCCCTCCACTGCTCTGAGTGGAGGAACTTACTTGTTGCTGGGGAGAGCAGCAGGCAAAAGAGCAAGACTCACAAAACAGATCTAATCCAACCCTACCAAGCAACTAACTTCTCCTTTATATTTAATACTATTTCTGAGTTGTTCACTGGCTGTTTTCTTTCCTTCCAGTTCCTTCTTCGTTGGTGACACTTGTTTTTAGTAAAAGTAGTAACAATTTATTAAAGTCTAGGATAGGGTTGTGACGGGTTGGATCACAGAAACCCCCTTGGGAACTGCCAAGTGATGTGCAAAGGCTACCTCTGTTCCTGTTCTCCCTGCCAGCTCAGTGGCTTCAGCTCCCTGTCTTGGTGAAGCCAGACCCACCCGTCTGCTCCAGCACAGACTCAGGGTCTGAATAACCTGTCCCAAAGCTGCAGGTTTACCTGAGAACAGCTCACAGAAGTGCTTGCCTTTAGCACTCAGATGCCCAATTCCCAATGGGGTCTAAACCCAAATAAATCCGTTTTACCCTGTATAAAGCCAGTATACAGCCAGTTCATGCTTCTCGGTCTTAATTGCTTTGTCTCTTAAGTCCAGGCTGGTGGGCAACCTTTTCTTTTTCCAGGTCAGCCTTTTCCAGGGCAAATTGTACATCAATTTTCATTTGTCTTCCCTTGAGACCATCACTCGATGAGCTGGGACACCACAGAGAACCCACTCCTGCCAGAACAGGCACCCCTCCACTCCTGTCTTGCTAAGTTAGACACTCCAGTCAGCTTCAGCACAGACAGAGGTTGGGCCACACCCATCTGCAGTTCACTGAAACTGAGATGCACTCAGCTCAGGGGCTTCTTAGTTAACAGAGACTTTCCCAGCACCCAGTGTTCAGTCTTTCTGGGAAATTTGCAACTTGTGTAGTTTTAGCTTCTTTTGATCTTCATTCTTACTTATTTTGCTTCCTTTTCTGTTCCTACTTCCCTTTCCCGAAATAAGCAAACAGAAAATAACAAACCAGTAACCACTTTGTCCGTTCTCCAGCCACCACACTTAAAACTCACTTAAAATCACTACCAGTATCTCAAAGCAATCAGCTGTGCACAGATCCTGCTCGACTACGCCACTGTGACGTGGTGTGGATCACAGAAACCCCCTTGGGAGCTGTCACCCGATGTGCAAAGGCTACCTCTGTTCCTGTTCTCCCTGCCAGCTCAGTGGCTTCAGCTCCCTGTCTTGGTGAAGCCAGACACACCCGTCTGCTCCAGCACAGACTCAGGGTCTGAATCACCTGTCCCAAAGCTGCAGGTTTACCTGAGAACAGCTCACAGAAGTGCTTGCCTTTAGCACTCAGATGCCCAATTCCCAATGGGGTCTAAACCCAAATAAATCCGTTTTACCCTGTATAAACCTTATACAGGGTAAACTCATAAATTGTTCGCCCTCTATAAGACTGATAGAGAGATATGCACAGCTGTTTACTCCCCCAGGTATTAATACATACTCTGAGTTAATTAATAAGTAGAAAGTGATTTTATTAAATACAGAAAGTAGGATTTAAGTGATTCCAAGTAGTAACAGACAGAACAAAGTAAGTTACCCAGCAAAATAAAATAAAATGCGCAAATCTATGTCTAATCAAACACTGAATACAGATAATCTCACCCTCAGAGATGCTTCAGTAAGTTTCTTCTCAGACTGGACACCTTCCAGGCCTGGGCACAATTCTTTCCCCTGGTACAGCTCTTGTTCCAGCTCAGGTGATAGCTAGGGGATTCTTCATGATGGCTCCTCTCCCCCTCTGTTCTCTTCCACCCCTTTATATATCTTTTGCATAAGGCGGGAATCCTTTGTCCCTCTGGGTTTCCACCCCCCCTCACTGGAAAAGCACCAGGTTAAAGATGGATTCCAGTTCAGGTGACATGATCACATGTCACTGCAAGACCCCAAGCCTTCATTCCTCCCAGCCTGACTCACAGGAAGGCTTGCTTGTAAACAGAGCCCCAGTCAATTGTCCTGGTTGATGGGAGCCATTAAGATTCCAAACCACCATTAATGGCCCACACTTTACATAATTACATTAGGCCTTTTGCATGAAGCATATTCCAGTTACATTATACTCACTTATCATGTTTTTATAAAACTATTCCAATTACATTATATTCAGTTATCATGTTTTTACAAAATCATATAGACTGCACAACATCACAAGGGTGACCAGATGTCCTAATTTTATAGGGACAGTCCTGATTTGTGGGTCTTTTTCTTATATAGGCTCCTATTATTCCCCATCCCCGTCCCGATTTTTTATATTTGCTGTCTGGTCACCCTAGTCTAGGACCATAGCTCCCTATGGGACTTTTCAGGCTGCAATGCTCCCAATGTGATGCAAATTTGACTATCTCAGCGTTGTGTTGGTGCAGCCTTGTGGAGTCCTGCACACCCAGGGTCAGGCATTGATTTAATTAGATGTACCTGAATATTTGGATGCTAATTTCTAAATTGTATTGTTAAATTTATTCACCTAAATTTGGGTTATTGCTGATTATGTACGATATGTATCTTATGACTTTTAAAACAAACTTTGTATTTGTGGATAATCTAAGCACTATACCCAGAAGTACAGACACTCTTTTCTTAATCTGTATATTATATATATATATATTTTGAGCATTAGCTTTAATAATATTTTAAGGGACAATGTTTGTGGCCAGAGAGTTGTTTGCGCCAGTCTGCAGGGTGATGTCGGCGCATCACAAGATGCTGACTCCTCCACGTGGGGTCCTTCTGTGCAATGTGATGGGGCAACGGGTTGACTTTTTGTGGGTCCATGACTTGAGATGTTTTTGGGGCCAAAGAGCGGTGGGTGTGAGATACGGGGCCATGGGCCCGCCAGAGGAGGGGGATCCCAGCCCATTTGGATGGACAGGACTCCTACAAACTACAGGGCACTCCGACAGGGCCATAGCCCTGAAAAGCACCTTCCCCCTATGAGTGCAAGACCCCATGCAGCCCCACCCCATTGGCAGCCTTGGGGAACGTAGCAGGCCCAGTGTGTAGATGGGGAAGCAGAAGGCCGGCCTAAGGCCACCTGCTACAGACCAGCATGCCGTGCTCCATGTCACTTGGAGCAGACCATGGAGACTACATGCAACAGCCCATCTCTGAGGGACTCATAGTAACTACACATCCCAGCATGCAACACTCTTCCGCTAAGAGGCCCATGGGAACTACATATCCCAGCATGCAACACTTCCGCTAAGAGGCCCATGGGAACTAAAGCTCCCAGCATGCCACGCTCCCTCCGCCGTGCCGTGCCGCTTTGCATGCTGGGCGATTCGGTCTCCGCGCACATCCCACCCCAGTGCTCTCTCGCCGCGCAGGCGCAGTGTCTCATCCCTTGGCCCGTGTCCGGCCGCAGCGGGAGGCCCGGGAGTGTGCCGCGGAGGCCATGGCGCTGAACAGGAACCACTCGGAGGGCGGCGGCGTGATTGTCAATAACAGCGAGAGGTGAGAGCCCCCCTTTTTTTCCTGGGGGGCCGTTATCAGTGGGCAGCTCGAAGGGGGTGGGGTTTAGGTCACGTGGTTCCCCATCCCGCCCCCNGGCGTGATTGTCAATAACAGCGAGAGGTGAGAGCCCCCCTTTTTTTCCTGGGGGGCCGTTACCAGTGGGCAGCTCGAAGGGGGTGGGGTTTAGGTCACGTGGTTCCCCATCCCCCCCGCGTGGCTGGGTGAGACCGATGCCCCCACCCTGGGAGCAAGCGCCGCGTGGCTCACCAGCACCCCCCCGCCGGCATCCCCCGCCCCATGGCAGCTCCATCGCCACCCCTCCCCCCCTCCCGCCATGGCAGCCTGGCCCCCGCTAACCCGCTGCCACGGGCCATAGGGGTGTCACCTGTCCGCCATTTCCCGCGATCGGCCCTGCCTGGAGATAGCTGCCCGGGTGCTCAGTGCGCGCTGCCCGCTGCCCAGTATTAGGGGCTCAGGCTCATCCTTCTTGCCCCGTTCCTTGTGCCGCAGAGGCGGCCACCCTCCTTTAGGAGCTCACGGGCTGCCATGGTGACCTTTGGGCAGCACCAGGAGTGGAGGTGACGCCGGTGAGCAGAGTCTGCTCCTTCGCATCGTACTGTGCTGCTGGCGCTGGCTGAGCAGATTTGCCTGTCCAGAGCTCGTGCTGGTGCTGCTGGGAGCTATGGGCTTTCCTGGGTAGATCATCTCGTGCCAATGGCATGGACCCCAGGCAGTACCAGACTGAGAACTCAGACTCTAGTGGGAATTAGATCTGTGTATCCCTCTCTGCCATTCAACAATCTCTTGCTCTTCCAAAATTGCTCTTTCCTTCTGCTTTTGTTATGTTGTTAGTGGATGTTGTGTCTCTCTAACATAGAGAGCACCCTGTTCTGCCACAGCAGGGTAGTTCACTCTTCATGGCTCCTGTCCTCTGGGGCCTGTCCAACACTCAGTTTTTGTACAATTTTTCTGCTGAGGCCTGTTCTACACATAGATTTCACTACTTCAATTAGGAGTGGGATCTCACACCAATATAGTTTAATCCAGGTAACCCCCTGCTATCATGGACACAGTTATACCTGTATAAAGGACGTATAACTGTATCCACTCTAGGAGTTGCACTGATTTAACTTACCAGTTTCTAAATCAAAATAGCTAAATCTGGGAGCTGCGGGGGAAGTATGTGGAGCCCCCGGCTGCCCCTATGCGTAGAAGTTGGAGGGGGGACATGCCACTACTTCCGGGAGCCGCACGGAGTGGGACAAGTCCCAGACCCCACTCCCCGGCCGGAGCTTGAGGGACAGATTAAAACGTCTGGAGGGACGGATGTGGTCCCCGGGCCCTAGTTTGCCCACCCCTGATATAGGCCATCAAATTTACACAAACTGCTCCTCTGGATCAAGTCCTAATAATGGGCCTCTTCTTTCCTTTGCTTGTTTGTAGCATTTTGATGACCTATGACCACATAGAAATTGCATTCAGTGATATGGAAAACATGCCAGATGCCTTCAAAGGGACCAAGAAAGGAAGTGTCTTCTTGACTCCATTTAGAGTAAGTAGTTTTCATAATGGGATCAGACACTTTAAATAGAGAGTGACAGAGAAACCTTCCTGGTTCCTGAAAGTATGGTTAATCTAGCAGCCCTTGAAAATGGATGGGCTTTGGACCTCAGCAGCATTATGAATGCATTGTAAATCCTTTGTCAAAAGACAAATACTGATTAGTTCCTGCAGGCAGCTATGTAGCCTGCCAAGGATCCTCAGGAGCTGAAAGGCAAATGCTTAATGCATCAGTTAAACTAATAATCATAACCATCTGGAGAGCAGCAAGCTGACTAGAAATCAAGAGGAGAGAGATCATAGCTAGTGTATGCTTCTAGAAGGCACTTCACATTATTGCCTCATAGCCTCTGCTTTCAGGCATCTTGCTGCTGTTCTGGAGATCTTGTGACCTGCAGGGCTGATTTAAAGCTCCAGGCGTGGGAAGCAGTTTCAGCACATTGAGCTCCATTTTCTCACAGTAAATTGTCTCTATGCTTCATGCTTGTTTCAAATGTCGCTTACTATGAGTTTGCTCCTTTCCCCTGCAGGTTATCTTTGTGTCCAAGGGAAAGGATCCTATGCAGTCTTTCATGATGCCCTTTTATTTGATAAAAGATTGTGAGATTAAACAGCCTGTCTTTGGAGCAAATTATATCAAGGGGACAGTGAAAGCAGAGACAGGAGGTATGTAATTTTTGGTTACAGTAATGCTAAGATAGTTACATAGCATCAGATTCAGAGAAATATCAAGTTTAGACATTGCGCTAAACTGGGTGTTATCCAAATGGCTTAGTATTCAATACTATTAAAATGTATTTCTTTAAAAACTGTAACGAAAAATGTCTCTCCCTTCCCTTTCTCCCTGTCCAGTTTCAATGAATTGGTCTGTTCCAGAAACTGATCTAATTTCCGCTCTCTGTTCTGAATGTTAAAGTTCAATTGGCCAAATGATCTCATTGACGAAACATCCTTAAGTGGCTCATAACAGAGAGAAGGTCATGCCAACAAAGTTCTAAGGGATGTCGATAAGCTATGGCCTGTTGAGATAACCCGTTCAATCCCTGTCCAAATGATTCTTTGCTAAACTTCTCTGCTTCTTCCTAAATCCACGTTCACTTTCAGACAAGTAACCAGAAACAGTTGTCCATCACAAATCTCTTGTGTAGCTCAAGGAAAGGTTGTGTTATTGCCACAAGACACCTTAGTAGTAAAAACCATCTCATGTCACTTTATTTTAACAGGAAACTGAATAAATGAGCATTACATGTTCTATTTCAGGCTTGAAAGGGAAGAAGCAGTCTTGAAATTGGGGAGGCTGGTTTTAAAGGGGAACTTACATACTCGAGTGAACCTGGAGAGAGGGGGAAACGACTTGTACAAATATGTATTTACCCAGTACTTCTTGTGTTCCTCCTTTCACTGTTACTGGAAACCTGTAATTTGATAACCTCTCTCTCATCCCCAGCTCGATTTATTTTGCTTACTCTGGCACTGAAGTCATAATCCCATGCTTAGGACACCACAGTCTGTGATCCTGGAAATCAGCATTATAGCTTCTGTGCAGGATCAAATAGGACAAACCAGCCTGTGAGGGGGTGCACACAGTGAGAACAAACTCTGAAAACCATGTAAAAGGCAAAAGGATTTGCCTAAAATCTGTGTGAGCCTTTCCCAGAGGAGTTCCCCTTTAATAGGAATGTCACTATAACACACACAAGCATCTCGGGTTTAGTTCACAAAGTAATTTAATTTTCCTGTTCTGCCACTGACACGGATTCATCTCTGGTGTGGTGCTGGGACATTTGGGCTGTTCTTGTTTGTTTGTTTTTGAGCCTGAAACCTGGGATGTCACTCATATTTTTTTTTATCCTATCCTAGAACATCTTTCTTGGACTCTGTAGTAGCTTTAAATTGCCCACATCTTTCATACCATTTATGCTCTTTGCTCCATTGGGTACTCAACACCCCTGTCTAATTTATAGCTAATGATTGACTAGCTGTAAAGGCTTTTTAGCAAACTGGATTAACACAATCCCTGTTTTCTGCACTAATCCTGTACCGAGCCAGAGCAAATCTCATGCTGCTGGTGTCATTGCCAACCACTGACAGACTATGACAATAGGCACACAACTTCAGCAACCTCTGATTGATGCTCCAACTTCAGGTACCCCTTGACCTGAAACACCCATGGCCAATGTGTATTTTTCTAATCAGAGCATAATTATGACAATCTTCTCCTTTTACCTGCAGGCTTTTAAGGTATTTGGGACAAAGCTAAAGTACTTTAGTGTTGCATGTGAGGGATCTATATAGATAAACCACAACAATTGCCTCATAGCAGGGAGACTAAATAACATTGAAAAAGATTCTCCTCTTTCAACTGATTTATTTTCTCCTCTGCAGGTGGCTGGGAAGGATCTGTAACGTTCAAAATGACTTTTTCAGCTGGGGGCGCTATTGAGTTTGGACAGCGTATGCTGCAAGTGGCATCTCAGGGTACTGAAGTTTCAGTTTTAACAACAAGGCTAAATTGGGTAATGGTGGGGGGGGCTGGCTCTTTTGTGTGGGCTTGTTACAAGTATAGGGTGCATGTGTCCTTAGAATAAGGTATGGCAGGATGGATTAAAATATTTTTGAATTTCAGCCAGTAACTAGATTTCACTTGCTTTTTTTTTTTAAATAATGTTAATAAATTATTTTAGATAGCTCAGTGGTTTGAGCATTGGCCCGCTAAACCCAGGGTTGTGAGTTCAATCCTTGAGGGGGCCATTTAGGGATCTGGGGCAAAAAATTGGTCCTGCTAGTGAAGGCAGGGGACTGGACTCGATGACCTTTCAAGGTCCCTTCCAGTTCTATGAGATAGGTATATCTCCATATATTATTATTATTATTACTCATTGGTCAGCTGTAGATCTGCTTAGCCTATTGCACTCGAGTTTGTCTGATTTCCTGCTGTGAAGAGGTCGGCTCTGTCCTGACCTTGATTCAGTCCTTGTGGATCTGGTAGCATCAACTTGCTTTTGTTTTCACAGCCTCTAGAGGGGAAGCTCCCAATGGAGCATATGGTTATTCCTACATGCCGAATGGAGCTTATGCCTTTGCGCCACCTGCAGCCAATGGGGTGTACGGTCCCCCTCCGCCAGGATACCCCTACCCACCACCACCTCCGGGTGAGTCTGTGAACTGAATAAGGAAATCTTTCCAGTGACCAAATTAAAAGCAGGTTAAGGAAGAGGGGAAGGTGGATGTATGTTTGGAGGTAATGTCTGGCTTGTTTTCAGGTTTGGTTCAACGCCTTATGCAATTTAAGCACCTGAGCTTATTTCATTGTATTTAGTTTTCAGACTTGTTTTGGCTGTATATGGTCCATGGCTGACCCAAAAGAGCTGTTCCTACAATATTTTCATTTTCTTTCTTTCCAAGCAGAGTTTTACCCTGGTCCCCCCATGATGGATGGAGCCATGGGTTACATGCAACCTCCACCACCTCCTTACCCTGGGCCCATGGAGCCTCCAGTCAGTGGCCCAGACCTTCCTTCCACTCCTGCAGGTGAGAAGTGTGTCCAGTGGATTAGATCAGACCTCTGCAATGTTAGTAGCATCAGTCACTGAGGATGAGTTGATCTACTACATTCCAGTATCATTTCTCTTCTCTCTACGATGGCCATGTGGAAATATGCAGCAAATAGTTGTCTATAGAGCATAATGAATATGAGCAAAAGCATTAAAATGTGATTCTCCTCTGAAAAGTAACATTTAAAATTGGCATAATTAAGGTTTCATGTACATCATCTCTTGGTGCTTTCAGAAACAACCTGCTCCATTTACAAGTTAAAATATATTTTTTTCCTAACTGCCAGTCTTGCAAACTCAGTTCAGTCTGACGGCCAACCTGGGGTCTTTCCAACAAGTTCATCATCAACAAATATTCTGCAGTTGGATCAATTCTGTTTCTGTGTGAGCCGGAAGAGAATTCAGCTTGTTTTCCAATAGTGATGTTCATTCCCTAGGGCTACCAGGAGTAACAAAACAAAACAAAACAGCAGTGTAAAAGCTTGTATTAGTCAGCAGATCTGACTCTGATATATGTAGGAGTAGATTTGATGAGTAAGAAGGTCTCGGTGAGAACAGAACGCTTTTCAGAATAGAAATGCTCTTATAAAGAAGAGCTTTCAGCGGCAGCAGGTCAGTAGGAATCAGTCTGACTGTCATTCAGTGAAATGGAACAATGAGTGAAGCATGGTAGAAATCCATAGAGTTAAGCAGCATTTGTTTGGCACAGCTCTACCATTGTTTGCAGCATCCCATCAGAAAGCCAGAGGACTAAGCAGAACAAACCTTGTTAATCTTAGCTGCCCAGCTTTTGTCTGACCTGCCCATACTTCCCTAATCGATGAAATTGGATGGGAGGCATATAATAGAAATGGGTCTGAAGTCGGTCACAAAACTCAGACTTGTAGTTTCAATTAAATGAGGTTTCTCAAAGTGATTTGGGACATTTTCTCAAGTTCTTGCATGTGAAATCGCTACAATCATGCAGAACAAACACTAAAATCACATGAAGCGAATGCTAAATAAGTGAGATTTTTAATACTGCTCGATCTCTGGTCTTTAAAGGAATTGGGGGTGGGGGAAGGGGCGGGTTTAGCACACCTCTTGAATCTGAATCCATAGCAGTTCAGCTCAGGACTGGCACTTGGAAAAGGTGGTGGGTCCATGGGGCTGAACACAAGACTTCAGGGGCAGCCGCACGATCCAGGCTGCTCTTGTGGATTAGCCTTTTCTAAGGAGTGAGTTCCCCACAGCTGCTATTAAAGCCTCATTTTTCTATTGCAAAAAGTCTTTGGATCATTGCCTTCGGGAGCATTGCCTGTGATCGGCTGGTCTTCAAAAGCAGCTGTTAGCATTTGTTCCATGGACAGAGCAAAACCCCGATGGCACCTTCAAGCTGATGTGGCAGGATATTATAGCTCCTTCAGTGCTGAGTCCCACAGGACCTGCTGATCTCCCTGGTTTCTTACTGAGCAATACTATAGTGACTTGATTCCTCACCCTCTGCCGTTTGAAGGGGTCCCACTAACTATGTAGCTTTGTGGTGGTGTTGCCACTTTGTAGATCAGGTAGGTACAGAACTGAGGGTTGGTCTAATACCTGGTAGGCAGAAACATGCTGGGCTTTTATTTGCTGATAGAAGTTCCCTGCAGTGTCACCTAATCTTTAACCTGTGTTTGCTTGCAATAGCTGAAGCGAAGGCTGCAGAAGCTGCTGCCAGTGCTTATTACAGTCCAGTCAACCCTCATAATGTCTACATGCCCACAGTAAGTTTCACGCATTGTTCTATATGTAATAAACAACTGTATGTTGACTGTGTAAAGGGGGGCAGAGTCACTCTAGAGGGAATAGTAAATTTCACAGGAAATTAGATTAAATGTTCATAATCTGGATAGTGACCATGTACGGATAGTCGAGGGTTAAAAGCGGCAATATTGATTGTGTTAACAGCCATTGTTCCTGTTGGAGAAGCAGGGTTTGTTTGAACTAATTGATTTCCTAGCTGTGGATTTATTTTTCCTTACATGTTTTTCCCCTCCTCTATTTTAGGACCAGCCTCCCCCTCCTCCTTACTTCCCACCAGAGGACAAGAAGACCCAATAAGCTGAAAAGGAACCTCTCCATGATGCATTGCTTCCTTATTTTCCATCTAGCTGAATCTTGGGGTGGGGTGTACAGCTTTAAGGAGTCATAGTCTTCCCTCGAGGCAGGTAGATACACACACAGTGAAGGAAGAGATTTAAGATGTCCTGGACTATCACTTGCAGCCCTGAGGGTTTGTTACTCCCTGCTGTCAAATTCCTGCTTTCCCTGTGCCCAGTGATAGCTAGAATATCCGTGACAGTTTCTCTTGCATCCCTTCTCCACCAGTACACTTAATATAGTCCTCCTTTGAATGAGGTGACTGTTCCAATTTTAAAGCTAACAGATCCCTAACACTGAAACAAGACTTGTCTTAACTCTAGAGAATTCCCTTCAGCCTGGCGCATCTCATGTAGCTTTCATCTGCTCCATAATTGCATGGGGGAGGCTGCGGAGGGAGCTCTGGGCTTCAGAAGGAAACTGATACCTATTGCACTTCTGTCCAGTGCTTAGGAAACTTCCCTCAGCAGGGACACCTGAAATATTGCTGTACCCCCACAAAGTGCACTGTTGCGTCCTATCTTGGTGCAGTCAAGTTTGATCTTTTGAGGAAATGTTAGACTCTCCTTACAAGGCTGTGTAGTGGCACCTACCTATACCTTGGGTCTATTGGGGCATTAGAATGTCCTGCTGTCTCTTTCCCAGTAAGATGTGGGTCTTAGATCAGTAATCCTGACCATTCCTTTTCTAGTCATTAATGTACCTTGGTTTGGGTTTTTTTCCTTTCCAATAATGCAAGCTGCACTTTCTGACCAGTGACACATCTTACTGCTGTGATTAGACTGTTCAGTTGAGGTGGGTGTGGAAATAGTTGTGTAAACTCCACCCTAGAAGGATTTTGGGAATTGTGGGTGTCGTTCTGACTTGGATAGGAGAGCATTTTTCCCCTGATCGGGTGGAGCTGAAACATCATCATACTCTGCTTTCCTGATGCTTCCACCCACCCCTGCAAAATGGTTCCCAGATGCATCCTCTTCTGCTAGTATAACCGGGAGCATGTGGGAAAGAGTCACAGATTGATGACTCTGTTCTATGTTTCATTCCCTTTGTGAGACTGAAGACGGTCTTGTTGCACCCTGAAAGACTGATTCTTCTCTCATGTTGGTTTTAACTTCATTGTAATGTCATCAAATTCGTTACTGCTCATTTTTCCAGGAGGGAGATCAGAATCTGACCCCGAGAGGGTTGCGTTTCCTAGATTTCCTTCAACAGAAGGAAACACAAGTGCTGAGATTCCTGGTCTCTGGAGTGCCGTGTTACCAAGCCAGCGTCTCTCTAGTCGCTGACAGGAGGCCCTCCTCCAACACTTCAGAACAGATTTGATTCCTGAACGTCCTGGCTTGTTTGGCATACTCAAGCTGATTTGAGCTCCGTGATGAAAGTTCACATGCCAGTCCTGTCTTTCCGAGTTAGCAGCAGTTGTAAATCACCTCCCATCACTATAGCAATGGCACTCCAAGCAGAAGTATGTAGAACAATGTGTTCACTTGCAGTTGGATTTAATTTTTGGAACTAGCCCTTTGGTGCTGGTTATCAAGGAGAAAGCAATGTAGCACGGCTTAAGAACATTCCTTTTTTTCATCACTGGACCGTTGGTTAGTGCTCCCAGACCAGCTATGAATTTAATTATAAATAACACTAATCTTGCGCTTTCACATGGGCTTTTCAGCTCCATTAGAGATTCAAGCATGCTTGTTCCATAATGTTATTTTTTTATATTGATTTCAGTAGCAGTCACTGCAGTACTTGGAACCTCTGTGGGACTGATCAGTAACCAGCTGTGGGAGAATCCTGCAGACTTACATATGAATCAGATTTGTAGATTTCCTTTGGGAGAGCAGTGCACAACTCTTCCAAGCAAGTGTGCTGAAAGGTCATGTGCTAAGGAAGCTTGCTGAAGTTTACTGCATGCAACGTGCACGAAAGACAAGGCCCACCTCCTGTTTTCTTTTCGTTTGATCTCCTGAAAGCTTTCTAGCTGACTGGTCATATTGCTGCTCTGTTCACTGACTTTTCTAGATTTGCTGTTGAAATTGCAGTGATGTAAAGAAATGGGTATTTTAAAAAAAGTATTTATTTTGAAGTTGAATTAATATATAAATGTTTTAAAAAGTTCTGAATGCAGATTTTGTTTTGCTGAGACTGTGAAGTAAAGATAAATTCGCTTGACGCTCTTTGTGCCTGTGCGTTTGTGTGTCACGCTGGCCTCACCACAGGCAGTGGGATGGAAGGATTGTCTTGCATTTAAAGCACAGGGCTGGCAGTCAGGAGACCTGGATCCTATTCCTGGCTCTACCACACATTTCCTGTGTGACCTTGGGTGAGTCAATTAATCTGTCTTCAGCTTCCCTGTTTCTAAAATGGAGATGATGGGTAACATTTTCCAGAGCGCTTGAGTCATTTAGGAGCCTACGTCCCATTCCCCTAGGTTGTTTAGGTGCTATTGGCCTTTCCTGGGCCAAATTCATTTATTAAAGTGCTCTATGGTCCTTGGATGGAAGGTGCTGTAGAGTGACAAAGTATTCCAGTGAAGTATTAGCATAGGGTCTCCTCAGGCTTTGGGGCCCCTGAATTCCTGGGATGACCGTTTTCACCCCTTTGTTCTCTAGGATGCAGTGACTTACAGTCAGCTCCAGCTTGAAGAACCAGCGTGCTCACTTAGGGCCAAATGCTGTGAGATGGTGAACACCTCCAGTTCCCACTGAAGTGAGTGGGAGTTGAGGGCATTCGGGGTCTGGTCCATAGCAGGAAACCAGCAGCCTCAGCCCTACTCCCCTTCCTTCCTTCCTTCCTTCCTTCCTTCCATGAGCTGTAACAAGCCCCTTTAACACACCTGATATTCACCCACCCACTGACATGACCATCTTCCAAACCCAAGTTTCTAGCTACTGCACCCTCAGCTCTGGCAACCTACCAGGCTCCATTATTTATGTAACTTGAACCGGAGGCTTGCTTAGCTGTCGGGTTTTTCCCTAATGAGATGAAGATGGGGAGGGGTGTGAGACAAGACGAAACGGAATCTTATAGCACAGCAAGATCCTGGTAAATCCTGTTTTATGGATTACATTTGTCATGAGTCTCATTTCAAAGCCAGCGATAGTTTCTGCTAGCTTCCCGGAGTGTAGCCTTTGAGATGTCTTAAAACACGTCCCATGGCTCTAGCTTTGTACTGCAGGGATCCTACCCTTGGTTTTTATGCCCTTCCGTGATTTCCTTTTGCCTAAGCACAGAAATTCCCAGGGAATTTATGGTTGGGTACAGTGCTGCCTGTGCTCCTGGGCCTTTCCCTGGAGCTCTGGTATGTACTGTGTGACTCCACAGCCCCGATTAATCCTGCCTCTGCTGGATGTGCCCCAGGGAAGAAACACGGACATGGGGCTCTGCTGACAACTGGACCCGGTGCTGAAAGTGAGTGTCTTCTCTTGGGCCCTTTGCCAGCTCACATCTGAAAACTGAGCGGGGAAGGTGTCTCCTCCCAAGTCCAGTCCAGTGGAGGTTCTGAGATAAGCAGGTAGAGAGTCATGTCTGCTAACAACTGGATACGCTCCAGGGGGACGGAGCGAGTTGGGACCGGACAAATGTTTTCCATCTGAAGAATTGAAATCAGTTGGCTAAATCAGCAGTCTCTAACACTTTTTGTTGCAGTTCCTCTTGCAATAGGTTGGAGAACTAGTATGCTTCCCTCTCACCGTGCCCTGGCATAGATGTGAATCTGATTGAGGGGGCAATAGGGTGTGAGTGAAAGGATTTATGGAGGGGGGTGGATCACCGGTCATAGCTGAGAAGATTTTTGCAGCAGTTTTGAATAGATTGGGGAGCTGTGAAGCAAGTGTGAGGAAGGCCCAAGATGTAGAGGATGCAATAGATGAGCCGTGAGATGATCAAGGCTTGGACCAGGATATTCAATTCAATGGAGCTGCCTGGGTTTAACTGGGGTCAGATTGAATCAGAATCCATCAGGTTCCACAGTGAAATCCCCATAGAAATGGAGCCTTGTCTCTACACACTAGGAGTAGAACAAATAGAGAACACTACAGACCCAGTGATAGAGCCCTTTCCTCTAAAATGGCTGCCAACTCAACAGACTGATAAATCCCCCCCCCCCCCAAGTGGCCACCAAATCTACAAACCCCGTTGAGCTACTGAGAAGCCGTGTTGAGTATTATGGCACAAGAACAACTGCAGCTGCCTGCGGGAGACAGGGTGGCCTAGTGGATAGGTCTCTAAACTGGGAGTCAGGAGACCTGGATTTTCTATTCCTGATTCTGCCCCTGAGCTGTGTGTGACCTCGAGCAAGACACTTCATCTCTGTGTTTCAGTTACCCCATCTGGAAAGTGGGGGTAATGGTCTTACTTTCCTTTGGAAAGCGCTTTGGTATCTGCAGATAAAAAGCTCTAGGGAGAAGTTACGTCTTACTGTTAAGGACCTGATGCAGAGGTAAGTGGCGTGGACGCGCTGCCTCCACTTGGAAGTGGGAGCAGAGGGGCAGGAAATGGCATAAATTAACATGTCTCCAGATCTAGTTTCAGCATGTTGGATCTTTAATTAGTTCTAAACCAGTGCTAAGTCAACATCATGTGATCCTAAAATCATACCATTGCAATGTGTCATTTGGACAGTCTTGTATTTTATGTAGTGTTTTTGTCCCTACTGAACCAATAAAAAGGTTTTTAAAAAAAACCCACAGATTTTAGGAGCTTATTAGATCCTGAAGTCTGTAAATGCTGATGGGAAGATAGCAATAACAGAGGCATCAGTGGTTGGAGCACAGGACCTGGAGTCAGTAGTTCACCACCTGGCTCTATTGCTTATTCTCTATTTGAGATTGGGTAAATCACTTAATCTCCTTGCCTCCGTTTCCCCATCTTTAATATGGGGATATTTTCCCTGCCTCACGGGTGTAGTGAAGCTTAATGAATGTTTCTAAAATGCTTTGAAATCCTCTGATAAAAACTGCTACTACAAGACTTCTGGGTACTGTTGATTAATTCTCTCCCAACACCTTTGAAATATACAACTTTCTACAACTCTGCTGCTGCGTTTTGCCTGCTGCTCTTGTTCTAATTCTGTGGACGTCGGAACTAATCTGTGGTATCTCTAATGAGCCCATCCCCGTAGTACTTATTAGCCGACTAGACAAACCTTCCAGTTACTGAGAATGGGGAAACTAATTGGCTGAACTTCTGTTCTGACTTGCTATTTGAATGGTTCTGGTAAGTGCGGATGCTTTTACTTTAGGGTCCATTCCAACTCTGACAGATGCCCGCAGGAGTTGGCTCAGGCCCTCAGTTTGAAATGCTGGCGTTTGTTTTTGTTCGGAAAGTGGAACACTGGAAGCAAGGCAGACCAGTCCCAGCATGCGCGTAGTCCTGCTGAGATCATAACAAATGCACTGTTGTTATCCTACTGAGCAGAACTAGTAATAAAATCTGTGTTTTGCATTAATTTACTTCCAGCTGGAGCAGCTGAGTCGTGTAACTCTGTCTCTGGGATTGCAATGGAACAAGCCTGGCTAGCCAGCTACCCCATTCATATCCTGCATGTAGTTTTCCTTCCAGTGCCTGCAGGGTTGCTGCCTGCCTTCCTATAATCAGTAACTAATGGAAAAAAGCAATTGATTATGTCTCTGGTGATCGAGGTGGTCTGACCTATAGGCAGTCTCAGCCTGGGAAGCAGGCTCTCATTGCAAATGGGGACAGCAAGGGGCAAAGTTCATCCTGAAATATTTAAATAGTAGGCGTTGCAGGGAGTGTCCCTGTGAGTGAATCTCTCCTGATCCCCTCAGGTAAATGGGTTTGGTTGGTTTGGCTGCATGTTTGAGTTTCCTGAGAGAGGGAGCAGCTGGAAAAAGGTTTGTGTCCTGCACATACATGTGTGGGATTGAGACAATGGGCCTGTCGGTGTGTTTGTTAAAATTGACTGCGACTGAGGGCTAGTTCCCAGGCTTGAGGCTTGGATTGAATCTGTGGAAGGAGGCTGATATGCTGGGGGTGGGTTTGAAATGGCTAGATGCACACGAGCTTGGAAAAGAGGGGATGTGAAACCTTGGGGCGGGGGCTTTGTGAATTGTCATCCTGCTTGCAGTCCAGGGGCAAAAAATTGTGTGTCAGCATATAGAACATTGTATGTGATTATATTATATCCTTTAAAGTTGGGGGGGGGTGTGCAAATAGTGGAGCATATAGACCTATGAACAGTCTGGAGGGGGGCAAATAACACTCCTGTTGCTCAAGTATCAGAGGGGTAGCCATGTTAGTCTGGATCTGTAAAAAGCAACAGAGAGTCCTGTGGCACCTTTAAGACTAACAGATGTATTGGAGCATAAGCTTTCGTGGGTGAATACCCACTTCGTCAGACTCCTGTTGCTGTCATGCTGGGCAATGCTCACAGCTCCATTCACTAGAGTGAGTCAGTTATGTTACATTGGGCTGATCATGGGATTAAACTCGGAGTTGGTATTAGAGTCCCGCTTGCTCTGATGTTATCTGTTTGCTGCTGTGGCAGGTCATATGGTTAAATACTTCTGCTGCTGCTGCTAATAGGTGGATGTGAAAAAGGGCTGGATAATTGTATGAGCAATAATGTACAGTTATGCCAGCCAATGGGGTGATCAAATCTCATGCTTTAGGGTGTAACCGATCATTGGGGGAGGGGGGTCAGGAAGGAACTCCACCCTACGCACCCCCATCTCCATGGGCAGCATTGAGAAATTGGCCACTTTTGCAATAGGATGCTTTCACTGAAGCAGCAGCAGGAATTGCTACTCTGGAGCAACAGGTATTGGCCCTTTCCTGGCTATGATCTGGTCTGGAAAACCCCACCTTTCTAAAACATCCCTTTACGCCGTTCAAAGGTAACTTTTGACTCTCTGCTGTGGGTCAGTGCAGTTAGCCCTGTAGGGCCTGGCTGAGGGTATGTCTACACTGCGATAAAAAACCTGGGGCACCAAGTCTCAGAGCCTGAGTCGGGCTCATGGGCTGTGGAGCTGAAAATGGCAGTGTAGACGTCTGAGCTCAGGCTGGAGCCTGGACTGTGGGGCTCCGCGAGGGTGGGAAGGTGCCAGGCTCCAGCCTGAGTCTAGGTGTCTGCACTGCAATTTTATAACCTCACAGCCCAAGCCACTCAAGCCCGACTTATCTGACCTGGGCCAGCCATGGGTGTTTTATTGCAGTGTAGACACACCCTCTGTCTCTTGATCTGTATAGCCAGGGACTGCTGACAGGGCCGGCCTTAGGAGAAATGGTGCCCTGGCCTCCTCCCCCCCCAATCACTCCTAGCATCTGCTGCCTCCCTGGGCTCACCACCCATTGCCCCCGGTCCCACTGCCTCTCCTCCCCCCCATTGACCTGAGCTCACTTCCGTGGCTTTGTACCCCAGGCCTGCCCTGCTCCTCGCCTCTTGACCACATCACCCTGGGTGGTCGCCCACAGCGCCCACCCGTAAGGTCTCAGTATGGGGCTCTCAGCTCTGAAATCTGCTTCCTCCACTGGCCCAAGTCTGCCACTCTTCAGGGCCCGTTTCTTTTCTCAGGCTCTCACCTGTGTGGGGAAGAGGTGATTGTGGGGTGAGTATGTAGTTCGTGGGTGGGAGTCTCAATATTGAAGCTGGTCAATAATCTCATGTATGGTGCTTGGGCACATATAGTAGGCATGTTGGGTACATTAATACATAAAATACCTGGTTGCCCGGACAACATGCTGAGTCTGGATCCCAGATGTGAGTTCAAACCACTTGACGTTGCCTTTCTCAGAAGCATCTGACTTGGTCTCAAGGGGACGCTGATGTGTGTTAGCGTCTAAAGGCTCTAGAATGGTGTGAAATTGGTGAGGGAATGGCCTATGAACTCTGAAGCCTCTTTTCCTGCCCCTCCAATAGCAGTGAAACAATGACTGTTTCCCTGAGTTGTGCTATTATGGATGCTGCTACTGCAAATATATGGAAGTGAATAAACAAAGGGGACTGAGGTTGCATTCATCTTAATGGGAAATGCACAGGGAGGGAAAAAAGTAACTTTGCCACATGTATTAAAGATTAAATTAGTAGAGAGAAAATGTTATTTTAAGCTTCTGAGGAGAATTGGAAACTGAACAAATAAAATGTCCAATTTTTAAAAAATTGGACAATGTCCTCCATAAGCCAGAGGCCACTGAAAGCTCGTTAAGTCTAATTAAAAAGAAGCATGGCTAAATTATCCAGGGCAGTAACTGGAGAATTAGGCAGGAGGAAGGAAAACTCAGCCAAGGTCTGAGTCCGAAACCACTGGGCTCTCCATTAATTCTTTAATCATTGCTGTGTTGGGCTTGTCTCAACCTCCCTGCTCTCCAGAGGAATGCTGGGATAATGTTCAGCGTGGAAGGGTTTTACCCCTTCATTGCCCCTGGAACCCGCAGTCCTGAGGAGGACACTTAGTGGTGGAATGTCCTGTCCTGACCTACCAGGTAATGCAGCCCAAGCTGGAACAGCTTGTTCCCTGGCATGTTGTGCCATGCCAAAAAGGTTATTGTGATAATCTCTAAGAATTTCTGAGCTGGTCTTGAAGTTATGGTCTTGAGGTTATGGAGTGGGTCCATGTCCAGTGCGATACTAGGTGCTCATGTGCAGCTTCTCTACGGTAGCATAAATGGCACAACCAAATTAATGTTATTGGAAAAGGCCAAGAGAGAAACTTGTTAGTTATACAATATGTTCACTAAAAACCATTCCCATATCTTCAGGAACCCAGCATCTCTGTGGCTTGGAGGAGACATGATCGCATGTTGTCTTTTGATTGGGAGCATTTAATGTAAGAACTATGCACCCTGCACTGTAGTTCCCTGTGTGACGGGTTGGATCACAGAAACCCCCTTGGGAGCTGCCAACTTCNTAAGTCACCAAGCAAAATAAAATAAAACGTGCAAATCTATGTCTAATCAAACTGAATACAGATAATCTCACCCTCAGAGATGCTTCAGTAAGGTTTTTTCTCAGACTGGACACCTTCCAGGCCTGGGCACAATTCTTTCCCCTGGTACAGCTCTTGTTCCAGCTTAAGTGGTAGCTAGGGGATTCTTCATGATGGCTCCTCTCCTCCCTCTGTTCTGTTCCACCCCTTTATATATCTTTTGCATAAGGCGGGAATCCTTTGTCCCTCTGGGTTTCCACCCCCCCTCACTGGAAAAGCACCAGGTTAAAGATGGATTCCAGTTCAGGTGACATGATCACATGTCACTGCAAGACCCCAAGCCTTCATTCCTCCCAGCCTGACTCACAGGAGGGCTTGCTTGCAAACAGAGCCCCAGTCAATTGTCCTGGTTGTGGGAGCCATTAAGATTCCAAACCACCATTAATGGCCCACACTTTGCATAATTACAATAGGTCCTCAGAGTTATATTTCATATTTCTAGTTTTAGATACAAGAGTGGCACATTTATACAAATAGGATGATCATCACTCAGTAGATTATAAGCTTTATAATACCTTACAAGAGACCTTTATAAAACTATTCGAGTTACATTATATTTACTTATTATCATGTTTTTATAAAACCATATAGACTGCATAACGTCGCACCCTGTATATGTGAAAATGCGTGGTACTGTATTCTTAGGATGAGAGCTTAAACAAAGCTCCTGTCTGCCCTGCATTGGCATTAAAAGTCCCCAGCACTTCTTGTAAGAGTAGGTGTTTGCCCTGGTGTCCAAAATTCCCTAATTGTGGGGCAACCATACCGTGCACTTGCAGTTTCTTGTCATCCAGCCCAGAGGTGGCTGCTTTTCTGCAGTGCTGTAGTTGAAGCAGTTTGGGGACCCCTCAGGATGGAAGGCTTTCTCATATTTCTAGGCAGGATACCAATAATCTTTGTCCTCCTACTCCTCTTGACTGTGTGTGTAGCTAACAGAGTGCAGCACAGAGAGAGGGTGCGTTGTGGAAGAGAAAGGAATTTGATTTGCATCCTATTCAAGGCAAGGAGTGGCAGCCAGCAGAATGCACTGAACATACACTCCTGGAGAGACTGATGCTGGGAGGCTTCATCAGGTGATGCGATGTCTGGGACTTTGAGCCCAAGGAGAGCAGCATTATCTCAGAGAATCTGAAGAGGAGGAAAAGGGTATGTTATGATTGCATGATGAAATTTCTTTCCGTTTTTATGCTGTAGCCTTCTTGGGTTTTTCCTTATGACTTGTCAAACAGTAACAGGCAGGGCAGAGTTTTGCATAGTCATTCGACCCAGCCTCCTCCCTAACAGCCCCCTGGGTGTTAAAAGGAGAAGTGAGTGGGACTCATGTTGAAATCATTTTTTCAACTTTTCGTGTATTTCCAGCCCAGTGATCAAGATAAGAGTGAGGAAAGGCTGTGGGCCCGCCGGCAGGATAACCAAGCCAAGAGGTAGGAAGACAAGCTGCTACTTACATTTACTGAGAATTGCTTTTAGCCCTGGGTTCTCTTTAAAGGAGAAAATCCCTTTTAAAGTGACTTTTATTGATCTGTTCAGTTTTCTCTGAGGACTCCCATAGCAGTGAATATACCCAGGTCACTCAACTGTGGCATCTCATTTACCTTGGATGCATTCAATGCCGCTTTAAAACACTCTTTCAGAGGACTCCACTATTGGGTGCAACCTACTCTAGTTTGGAGCACACCCAAGTGGCCCAGATTTCAAAAGTGACTTTGGGATCCCAGTTGGAGATACCTGGAAGGGGGTCTAATTTTCAGAAAGTGCTGAGGGTGTCTTTGCAAAACAGGCCCTTGAAGGTGTTACTCATACTTACTCTGGAAAATCTTGGCCAGTATATTATAGCAGATCTTTCCATTGCCATTCTCTTTGGGGTGCTCTCCAGTCTCTTGACCTGGGTTTTCTTGAGTGGTTTGCATGGGTCTGGCTAGGTATCTGAGCTTTGGTGGTGGAAATTGTTCAGAGGAATTGAACAGGGTAGCTGAGATGCACAATATCAAGAAGCTCATAAATCCATGGTAGGAATCAGGAAGGGCAGAGATCAAGCTACCTGTGAATGTGCTGGAGGGTTTATCTTCCCTAACAGAAGATCCATATTCAAAAATCACTGCCCCAGAAAGTTCATGCGAAATTCATGGTACTGGATTTTGGGAGTGGGGGAAGGACAATTAGTGTGTGTAACCAGTGCAATCTCCGGGTAGAAATACAGTAAAATCAGATACTTTATCATAACGGTGTCTGATATCATTGTCACACTCTTACTTTTGGGAGGAGCCCAGATGCAATGGCAAAGGCTGCCTGAATGAAGCCCGGGCTGGATGGAGAGATCACATGCCCGGGATTCAACTGATCCCTAAGTTCAGGGCCAGCAAGGACCTCGCCCCTTCCATGCATACACACTAGGGTTCGTGCACCTTCCCTTGCAACGCTGAGCAGGGTCATCTGTAAGGTGCAGATCTGTTTAGAGGGCATTGACCACTGTGATCATAATTTTAAAGTAGGTCAAATTTTGTATTTAAAGTACTTGTGTCCCCCGCCCGAGCCATGTTTCCGAAGAGCACTGCAAAACCAGGCTCTTGTGCATAAATGCAATGACCAGCTCAAACTTTTTGAGTTTAAAAAAAACTGTCCCTCGCATATTTAAACTGCTGCTTTCCATGTTTCTAATTTAGGAGTCTTTTTAAATGATAAAACCACAGCATTGTGGCTGGCCTGTGACTGAAGAATGTCTATTTCATTGTGTGTTTCTTTTCAAACCGATTTTGATGGATTGTATTTCTTGAGCCTTCCAAAGGAAGGTGAAGCTGATACAAGGAATAACTAAACTCTTAAGTCATCCTCTGTGCCCATGCAGGGATAATAGATTTCTGTGAGTTTTGTTACTTAACATCTGCAAGAACCCAGTGAAAGGTGCTATCCGCTCATGGAGAGAGAATGGGTGTCTGTGTTTTATGCCACAGCTTCTTGCACCTCCTGTGAGCTGTGCTACATCAGATCTTGCTTTTGCAATCACAAGCTTTATTGCCTATCACACGGCACCTAAAAGCGAAGATGAAAACAGTTTCCAAAATCATTTTGCCTCTATATTTCTTCATTATTCAATTATGGTGCACTGGCTTCTGGGCATATTGCAGATGCTGCAAAGCAAAACACCAATAGATTCTGCCTATGTAGGGAGTAGGGTGACCAGATGTCCCGATTTTTTGGGTCTTTTTCTTATATAGGCTCCTATTACCCCCCCACCCCGTCCCGATTTTTCACACTTGCTGTCTGGTCACCCTAGTAGGGAGTAATAAAGGTGTCTGGCCAATCATTCCAGTCCAGCATATGGAGGGTCGGAGGGGAGAAACCCTCTATCATCTAAGCCCAACATGAAGCAAATACTTGGCTGAAACTCCTGAAGGCTGGCAGACTCAGGCGGTGTCTACGCTCGAAGTGTTACTGGTGTAAGAATACCAATAGACTATACCTACAAAGTGCTTCTAGTGTGGCTCCAGCTATACTGCTTTGCTCCAGTCGAGCAAAACCACCTCCACAAGCAAAACAAGCTATACCCGTAAAAGCACAGCTTATAACTGGGTCTACACTCGGGGTTTTTGCTGAGACAGCTATGCCCATCAGGGATCACACCTCATCCACATCCCTGACTGCCCTCGCTGTTCCAGCAGAAATCCATAGCATACCCATGGTCTCAGGCTCCAGTTGGCCACCTAAGAGAGCGTGATCTGTAGCAGGGGATCAATGGATCAGTCAGTGTGACAGTGGAGAGGGAGAGAGGTGGCCCCTAAAGCTGAGCAGTGTAATGAACGTGAGAGGAAACAGCGCTGCTAAGGCATCTCCTCCCTGAACGTCTGGGATAGTAGCAAGAGGGGAGGGTTACAAAAGAAGGGTTTCCTCACCATAGTTCCTCCCAGGCTGTTGCAACCTGGGCACCCAACTGAAACTCTCATTGGAATGATCCCCCTGTGCAGCCCTGAATAGGAAACAAGGACCGAGACCTGTGGGCGACACAGGCTGAGATGGACCGGTCCGTGCTGCGGAAGGAAGGGGTTTCTCTCCTGTGCTGTGAGGGAGCGTGCATGCTCTTCGCCAGGCACTGTGCCCTTGGGGTTCATTGCTGGCCCTTGCAAATGAAAAACACTTGTCTCTAGCTAAAAAGTTCAGCTCTCCAGAGCTGGGAGTGAAAGCAGATGCTATTGGGAGCCCTTGTGAAACCGCGAGGGAGGTTTGCAGTGTCATTGAATGGTTATGAGCAGCTTTTAAAGGGTAAGGGAAGAACTCAGCCCTCCCGCACCAGTTGCGTCTCCACCCTCTGATCAATGGACTAGCATTTAGCTCCACTTGGAAGGTCACTGGAGAGAGAGTGTGCTTATCCTGCCACTGGGCAGAAGGTCCTGGCCGAATTGTATATCAGTGGGGGTGGGCAGAGGGGATGAGATGTNACTTGGAAGGTCACTGGAGAGAGAGTGTGCTTATCCTGCCACTGGGCAGAAGGTCCTGGCCCAATTGTATATCAGTGGGGGTGGGCAGAGGGGATGAGATGTAAAACTGTCTGGCTGTCTGGATCTTTAAGGGATCCAGCGTTTTTCACAAGAGTGAGGGCTGTTAACCCGTATCCTGGCCAATTTTATCTCTGCCTACTTCAGCTTCCCCCCTGCATTTTCAGCTGGAAAGGAAATCCCTGTCTCACCCAAACCCAGCTGTTTAATGGTTTATTGGATGCTGTTAAACGGATGCTGAGTTTCACCCCAGAAGAGGTCGCAACTCAGAAGGTGCCTACACTGAGCTAGGAAATGGTTGCAAGGACATCAGTTGGATGAAATGGCTAGTAGTCTCGCTTGCCCTTGTATAAGTGTTTTGGACATCGTCCAGGCACAGCACCCCTACCAGTGCTTTCTGGGACTCCTAAAGTACTAGCCCATAGTGCACATCATTGCTGCAGAGAACATGATCTCGTAACCAGCCACTGCATGATGGGATGGAGTTAGCAGGACCAGCTGAACTGGTGCAGCTGCAACATTTGTGGCTTCCTGTACCCATGGGGGAGAAATCACTGTAGATTACACAGCTTCAGCAGAGCAGAGTCAAAGCCCTCGTCCTGTGTGCTGCCAACAGCTGGTACAGCCAGTGCTTTTCAAATGCCGGAGATGGCTGCTGTGTGGACACCACTCTGTGCCCGATCTGCAGAGGATGAGTCTGCTACAGCCCCAGCTGTGGAGCCTGTCCTCTTGAGCTCAAGCATGTAGCAACTCATACTTTTAGCTCGGCAGGTCCCTGGAATGTCAGTCAAGATGGTGCTTATTACGCTTATGGGCAGTGAACATGTGACGTGCTCCTGGCTAAAAGGCACTATTTAAATGCAAGACCAAGCCCATCCTTATCTGCGTACACACCACACATACATTAAATATATAGTAGCCAGAGCATCTTGTCTCTTTCCTTTGAGATTTCCTAGGCTGCTTTTCTTTCTGGTTGTGGGGTTCTCTGGGTTCCCATCCTTCCCTTCCCTCTCACACATCAAGTGAACAGGAATTCAGATCCTTTCGATAGGCCGAGGGTGGGCAAACTACGGCCCACGGGCTGGATCCTGCCCGCGAGCCGTTTTAAGCCGGCCCGTGAGCTCCCGCTGGGGCGCCAGGTCAGGGGCCACACCACATGGCTCCCGGAAGCCATGTCTTGGCCCTGCTCCAAGGATCAGGGGCCGCTCCACACGTAGGAGCCGGAGACGGGACATGCCACTGCTTCTGGGAGCCGCTTGAGGTAAACGCTGCTTGGAGCCTGCACCCCTGAGCCTCTCCCCACACCCCAACCCCCTGCCCCAGCCCTGATCCCCCTCCTGCTCTCCCAACCCCTCAATCCCAGCACAGAGCACCCTGCGCCCCAAACCTCTCATCCCTAGCCCCACCCCAGAGCCCGCACCCCCAGCCGGAACCTTCACTCCTTCCTGCACCCCTGCCCCAGCCCTGATCCCCCTCCGACCCCTCGGTCCCAGCCCAGAGCACCCTCCTACACCCCAAACTCCTCATCCCCAGTCCCACCCCAGAGCCTGCACCCCAACCAGAGCCCTCACCCCCTCCCACACCCCAACCCCAATTTTGTGAGCATTCATGGCCCACATACAATTTCTATTCCCCGATGTGGCCCTCAGGCCAAAACGTTTGCCCACCCTTGCGATAGGCATCTCTTGAAGGGGATGGCCGTTGCTGCCGTTAACTCATCTGTCTGGTAATTTGCAATCAGATAAACTGTTTGTGAGAGTGAAGAGTGCCGGTAAAACAAAACTTGTAACTCTGCTTCCCGTAACTGGAGAGGAGTTGCTTCTCTGAAATCTGCTCCACCCGGTCAGAAACCCCTGCTGGAGAACAGCCATCTCAGCACGTCCCTTTCCAGCATTAGGGAGGATAATTCCCTTCTCCATTCCAGCAATACAGTGGGATGATTAACTGGATTAGCTCTTTCCAGTGGCCTAAGTACAGAGCTGAGCTGCAGAGACTGGAGTAGGCCCAGCTTGACCTCAATCAAACACGATCACCTGCACCCGCGCGACATTTCTTATTCCCCACCCCCTCTGATGCAGTGGCCTTTGGTTTGAAGACAGCTTCTGCTTTTCACAAACTCTCATGGGAATGGAGTCTGGATGATTCTCTCCTGCGCTGCATTTGAGTGTACCGTGAACTCCACCCTCTAAAGCCCCACAGCTGGCTTCACACCCTGGATCAGGACCTCAATGCCACATCCTCGCCTTCGACACTGTGCGTGGCTCCGACTCTGCCTGCATCTTCACACGTGTTCCGTTCAGTTCCCCGTCACAGGCCCTGTGCTCTGCCCTCTCTCCCTGCTGCTCCCTTCATTCAACCCCCACACCTGAAAGAGCGTTTTACTTCCCACCCATTAACAATCGCCCCCTTGGGTTCCCACTCCTTTTGCAAAGCCTTCCCTGGTCCATCTTATCCCTGACACCTTTGCTTCAGAGCCTTTCTTGTTTCAGTTGCATTGCCTGGGTCTGAGTTGAACTGTAAGGTGCCTCCTTGGGTGTCTGTAAAGTGCCACATTCACCTACAACCCTCGATAGCTAATAATGTGAAAGAAACTGAGGATCCAGCTGTGGATCAGAGGAACGCAGCCTCAGTCCCTCCCCAATGCTAGACCCCAGATGGAGTCCACAAGCAGGGGAGAAAGTATAGCTCAAGATCTATTGAACGAGGCGCCTGTGCATTTCCGGTTGCTGTTAAAATGGTCAGGGTGAGATAAAGAGTGTGGTTTCCTCTGAGCATATGAGCAAGGGGAGGGGCGGAGGAGGTGATGCTGGTGGGGAGGGCTGCTCAAGCCTAAATAAGCAGAGCTGTAGCTGTTCTCTGGGGCTTGGCCTCCTGCATCCAGCACAGGCTTGCTCTGATCCACCCCAGCATGGAGTCCGTCAGCGAGATGCCAGCAGGGGACGGCCCTGGGGAGGACAGCAGTGACGTATGTGGTCTCTTTACTCTCATTTTAAACAGGTGTTTACATTGCATGCTATGCGTCTCTGATTTCATGCCTGGTGTTCTCACTTCCCCTCGCTCCCACTTCGCTCAGATCTTGAGACGTTGCTGCACAGAGCATCTTCTGGGGTTTAATTGTTGGCACACGGAGGGACTGGGAGGAGAGCCAGGGGCTACTAAGTCCTGAGGTTCCCCTGAGGTCCAAAATTGAGGGCTAAGGTCTCCAACCTAGAAGGAGATGAGAGCTCTCAACACCTTGGAGAAGGTGCTTGGCCCTATATTATCTGTGTCTACACTAAACGCTCTCAATCCTTCACCACTGCTGTAGCGCTGTTGCTGCTCCATCAATTCTGGCAATCAGGGGCGCTCCAGTGTAGACTTCAAGCAGGTCTAGATTACCTGGTGGTAAAAACACTGATGGCTGGTCTACATTAGCACTGCCACTGTGCCAAGCACCAGTGGAGCGATAATGGTGGGAGATTAAGAAGAGAAACTTCATTGTAGTCATGGTTATTGAGTAGCAAGGGCAAAAGTGCCCAGTGAGAGACTGATGCAGGCAGGCACTAGGGCATCTGCACTATGCTTCTTTGCCAGAGATGTTCCACCGTTGCAATTCTACCAGTGAAGGACATATTCTGAATATCATTCTCCACAATTGAGGGCATCTGCCCTGGGATTGTTGATCCACAGTCTTATGGTCCTTTTGGGCTCCTCACTGCTACTGTATACCCAAGTAGCACTAGCAGCTAAAAATACCCACTTCCATCTGCAACAAGCCCAAAGACTGTACAACAGCTGATCCTACGCAGGCTTGATTACTGCAGCTCAAAGCCACGTGCTCTGGAAAAATCTCCCACTAGTACAAAACACAGCAGCCTACGTACTTTGTCGTAAAGGTTGCTGGGACCACATCTTGGTGCTATCTGCGCTGGCTCCCCAAGCTAATCTGTCCTGATAAGCAAAGCCCTCCATGGGATTGGCCATAGCTATCTGGCAGGTCGCCTCTCCCTCTGCAAGTCTGATTTTCCACATCAGGTATGTTCTGCCTGACCACTAACAAGAGAAGCTCATGAGTGCAGGAGACTTTCACAAGACCTGGACCTAGACTGTGGAACTCCCTCCCACTAGAGGCAAGAATGACCACAGGCCTCAGGACGTTCTGCACGAAATGCAAACTCTGGTTCTTCAGCTTAGCTTTTCCATAATAATCTCCATGCACACACGAATGAGCAAAAGAACAAAAAACCAACCAACCCCAGAACAAAAACACCCTATCAAATTAATCAAGCTATTTCTCCTATAGGCGGATGCAACGCTGACAGACCCTGGTCATCGGCAGGCGGGATCGAACCAGGGGCCTCTGTAGCTTAAAGCATGAGCCTCTACCGCATGAGCTAAAAAGCCAACTGCCTGTTAGCTAAGGCTGTAGAGCAGACTCATTTGATCTCTCTAAGTGGTCTTGGTGCCACTAGATGGGACAGAACACCACACCCAGGAGGTGTGTGGGTTACACTGGAAAGAAAGAAAGAGACTGTTTCTATATGGGGGGCCATGAAAGTGTTGAGAGAGTGAGCAAGCCAAAAGCAGCTTCTCCTCTCCCCTCTTACAGCCCCGCTGCAGCCTACGACTGGGGAAGAAGTGGAACTGGGGTCCAGCGGATAAGGGATTGTATCGAGGAAGAACAAAGTCCTTTCCATTTGTGCTTGAAACAGTGCTGCACCAGTGGTTCAGTCTGAAGGATGGTTGGAGGGCTGGGAGGCTTTTGATCCACAGAAAGAGGTTCTGGGAGAAAGGTCATTACACCCTGCTTCCGGGGGAAGGACAATACTCTGTTTCAAGCACGGTGTAGGGGACAATATAAATGCAGTGTTTCCAAGACTGGAGGTGCTCCAAGGACCGGGAGGCTGCAGAAGCTGGAATGTGCTGCTTTTAGAGAGAATCGTTGCAAGCAGAGCTATTCAGGAACCAAAGAGCGAAATACAGCTTCCAGCTGTCTCCTGCTATTTGCCAGGGATAACCTAGCAGACTGGAACAACTGGGGTAGAAATGGCTTTCCCTCCCCCTATAGTTTAAGGATCACATTTATCCTGGGTGTAACTACTGACTTCAGTCAAATACCTCCGGGATTACTTTGGCCCTAATTTTTGTATTAAAAAAATTGTTTCCATCTCTCTTTTACCACACAAATCCTGTAAGTAATGCAGCTATTACACCTCTGCCATTCCAGTGCTACTGAGCCCTCATCTGCCTCTGCATGTTTACCATCACTTGCTAGTTCGCTCTTGGACCTTTCCTGAGCTGTGGGGGCTGCCTTTGGTGAAACTGAATGGTGGTTTTGTGATGTGTGTATGTGTGTGCTGAGCCCTGAGCTAAAAGGAACACTCATTTCACTTGTGGCCTAAGGAAAATTTGAAACTGATCTCTTGCAAGGCGATGTGATAATGCTTTTTCACACTGTCCTTTAACTGTCCCACGCTTGATTTCTTGTGCCTAGTCATTATGCTGCTGCGAGACTAACGCTACAGGCCACATGAGAATTTAAACCATACCATGTCCAGTTAAAACATAACCTGATCACCCAGTTTGTGGTGGTGAAATCACCACTCATCAGGCGATGCTACGTGCTAGGAATGTGTTGCTCAGTTCTCGGGCTGTGGGTTGAGTGAGTGAATATATGTGAAATAAAGGCCCACTCACCTTCTGAGTTAAGTGGGTGTGCACTAGCCCAGTGGTTCTCAACCAGGGGTCTGGGGCCCCCTAGGGGGCCGCAAGCAGGTTTCAGGGGGGCCACCAAGCAGGGCCAGCATTAGACTCACTGGGGACCGGGGTAGAAAGCCGAAGCCCCACTGCATGGGGCTGAATCCCAGGGCCCTGACCCCGCCACCCAGGGCTGAAGCTGAAGCCTACACTATGTAGCTTCACGGGGGGCCCTCTGGCCTGGGGCCCCAGGCAATTGCCCTGTTTGCTCCCCCTAACGCCGACCCTGGCTTTTATATGCAGAAAACCAGCTATTGTGGCACAGGTGGGCCGTGGAGTTTTTATAGCATGTTGGGGGGGCCTCAGAAAGAAAAAGGTTGAGAACCCCTGCACTAGCCCCTACTACCAGGCTGAGAAGTCTTTGAAGAGACATAACTTGGTGCTTGTGAGGACTTGCTGGTATCTTTGGCTTTGGCAGAGGAAAGGACATTGGCTGGAAAGGTCCCATTTTGTTTAGAGATGAGCTTGAGCCGCAGAGCTGGGAGCTGAACTTCCCCAAAGTTTGGGGGTTGTTGGGATCAGAAGTGCTGGTCCCACCCATTAAACAAAAAAGGACCAGACCGATGTCCCACTTGGATCAGATCCAAACGTGCGCCATGCTTGGGTGTTGTAGATCCAGAGCCATGTCTAATTTTTGGTTTTGATTGAGTTGCTTTTTACATAATGCACAAAGTTAAACAAGTTTTAAAAAATTCACCCCGCTGCAATATAGGATCCAACATGTTGTCATGACCCATGTATTATAAAGTAAACAACGCTTGATACTAGAGATCAAACATTTTGTTGTTGTTCATAGCAAAGGTCAAATGTGTAACCAGACGATCAGATACTATTATTACCCCTTCTCCATTAATAGGAGGCACCCATATATCAACAGGGAGCAACATAATGATGCTGTCTGGACAGTATTTCCTTCCTGGAAAACACAGTTAGGATTTATATGTCCTCTTGGCTTTTCTGTGTTAACTTTATAAACCCAAAACAACACTGTCTCAAAGGGAAATCACACTGACTGTGTGACATGACAATAAAATGCAAACATCATGGTGTTTCTAGGAAAACAAACTGTACAGAGAAAGTGTGGGGGTTAGTGGCTCCTTTCTACAAATCTTAGCCATTTATTCGTAAAGAAGCCTCTAGTCACCTTGCGCCATAATCCCTGGAATTCCCCAAACCTATATACCGAGAATCTCATCTGCCCTTTCTTTCATCATAAGAGCATAAGAATGTCCATACTGGGTCAGACCAAAGGTCCATCTAGCCCATCCTGTCTTCTGACAGTGGCCAATGCCAGGTGCCTCAGAGGGAGTGAACAGAACAGGTAATCATCAAGTGATCCATGCCATCGTCTACTCTCAGCTTCTGGCAAACAGAGGCTAGGGACACCATCCCTGCCCCTCCTCGCTCAACGCCATTGATGGATCTATCCTCCATGAACTTATCTAGTTCTTTTTTGAATCAATCATGCATACTACTGACCTTCATAATGAATAGAACAAGATAGTCATATACCACAGGGCTCAAACGCCACATTAGCATGTCTCCTATTCTTTTGAATGTATCTGTCCCTCACCAGTAACTCCTGAACTGAGTCGAGATGTGTTTGCTCCAAGCCCGCACTCTTGCTCCTGGCGTCATGAATGCTGGATTCCAAGGAACTGTCTGTAGCAAAGGGCTCTGCTGCCACTTTTGATCGGCTGCCATTGCAGGCCTGGATAATTGAATTGGAAGAAATTGTCTCTTCCTCCTGATGGGGGATTCTTTTCTTCCCAGTGTTGAACAGCTGCCTGTTTAGACTGGATTTCTGTGTCCACAAGTTCACAATAGTACCACCAGACTAGAATGTGAAACATTCAAAAGTACCAGGAGATCCCAGATCTCCTTAGAGAAGCATCTGGTGCTTCCGTAAAGGCCTCACTTTTAACTGTACTGCACCCAGGACCTGAGTGAAGAATGTGCTGCAGTCCCTAGGCACATAGGATTGGTCATACCAAATGACCATGTGTCCTTCAGCAGTGGCCAATATTTGAGGCTTCAGAGCTAGGGACATCAACCCGGTGGTCAGTTCTGCTCTTCTGATGGTGAGTGTGGGTGGGAGAGGAAATTCCTTCCTAAGACAACAAACTGACACCTGAAAGCATGAGACTTAGGTCCTCCTCAACTTATCTTGGCTTGCCTAGTTACAAGTGTTTATTGGTCACAAAGTTATCCAGCCTTTTAAAAATTTATCTACAGACTTTGTCTCTGACCTACTGCTGCCAAGAATTTCTCAGGTCAGTTATGCTCCTGGTGAAGGATTCCTGGGGGGTTGGGTCCTGTCACACTGTGGGCTTTCTCTCTCCAGGAGGGTGAGCAGCCTGTCCCCAAACAAAAACAAACTACACTCTTCCCCTGTGTAGAGCAATGAAAGAGAGTCCTTCCCTCACCTGGGATACAATACAAGTTTGCAGTTATTTTAAATAAATGTTCTCCTTTCTTGGGAGACAAGTAGTATTTGCCCTCTCTCAAATCTCTCCACTACCAGATGCCTGCTGCTGGCTTTCCTTCTCCTTTCAGACCCAATGGTTGCACCTGCTTTAGGTTACTGAGACCAGCTACACGTGCTCCACACCCCCTAACTGTCCCCTGTCTGCTTCTGCCCCTTGCAGAGCTGACCGGGGAATGGAGGGATGAGCTGGGGCTGACTAGGGGATTCATGGGACCTTGTTGGGTAGTATGTCCCAGTCCCCGTCTCCTGCCTTTCCCCTCCAAGTGGCTCCCACTGCCCCCTTGAAATAAATCCTTTAGGTGGAGCTGCTCTGATAGGGAAAGTGCTGCACAGTACAGATGCCAAGCAGGAGGAGTATTTTGTTAGACACCCCACGCCTCGTCGCCACACCAAACCCTACTGGGGCATGCAGAACCTGCCTGAATCCCTTGTTAAACTGAAACCTCAGAAAGGTTTGTTCTGCCTGCCGCGAAGGAAGGGTGTAAGTTTCTATTTTGCTGTTTCTCCAGGTGTCTCAGTTGTATGGTGCAGGGCTCTTGTTTACTCGCCCACGCTGAGTGCGAAGTGGCTGGGTCTTTGTGAGTTTCGGTGAGGCGCGACTGCCATGCCTCTGATTTGTTGCCTGGCCCTGTTGGCCACGTACGTTTGACGTGGTGGAGGTGCTATGCTGAGACCTTCCGGACTAGACTATCGAAGCTTGAACGGCTCTGCTTAGTGCAGGGGCGCTCTGATGGGCACACTGCTCGGGCTCTATGACTTCATGGACCACACTGTGTATGGCCCTGCCCATCTGCCTGTGACGTTTGGTTGGCATTCTGTCAAGGCCCTTTACAGTGATATGAACCCCCTGTGAAGGGCCTGTTGTCTAGACCCATGACTATCCCTCAAAGAGTTGTGAGTACAGCCCTAAAGGCACCTCTTCAAAGCCCTGTGTAGTGAGGTGGCCCTCCTGTGATGGAGCAGTTAGTTGTCTGGCCCTAGGCAATGATTCTGTGAACAGCACCTGTAGGCCCTGGAGGGTTGAGATTTTCCAAGAGGGTGTGTAACTATGCCAATAGACCATCTAGACCAGTGGTTCTCAAGGTCTTCCAGGGGTACATCAACTCATCTAGATATTTGCCTAGTTTTACAACAGGCTACATAAAAAACACTCAGGAAGCCAGTACAAGCTAAAATTTCATACAATGACTTGTTTGGATTGCTCTATGTACCATACACTGAAATGTAAGTACAATATATTCCAATTCATTTATTTTATAATTATGTGATAAAATGAGAAAGTAAGCAATATTTCATTAATAGTGTGCTCTGACACTTTTGTATCTTTATGTCTGATTTTGTAAGCAAGTAGTTTTTAAGTGAGGCGAAACTTGGGGTATGCAAGACAAAGCAGACTCCTGAAAGGAGTCTGGAAAGTTGAGAACTGCTGATCTAGAAGTACAGGCTATGCATGTTCTTGAGCCTCTCCAAAATAATCTGTCACAGTTCAGGGCACCTGCACCTGTATTTTCCCCTCTATGGTCCACCGAGAGCATCCACTCTTAGGCTTCTCACTCCCCAGCCATTACCTCTCTTGGGTGGAGTCATGTGTCTCTCTCCCTGCTGACCGGGTTATTTTCAGGCTTCACAGTTCCCTGCCTACACTGTGAATTCCCCAGCAAGTTAGACTGTCTAAGCAAGCCTGCTTTGCTTCCCTTCCTCAGAGGTTATAAACAGCGTAATTGCCCACAGTTAAGTTACAACACAGCTCTTCCTAAGCAAGCACACTTATTTTTAAGGTAAAAGCATCCTAGAGAAAACATTTAAAAACAATCAAAGAACCTACATGTATGGTAATAAGCCTGCCAGAGATCACCCCAGCTCCAGCAAGGGCTCCGGCAGGTGATCAGTCCTTCAAACGCTACCAAGGGGGTTTTCCGTGGTCACAAGTTCATAACAGCTCAGAACAAGCACCTCCAGGAATGGGTCACGTCCTTCTAACCTGTCCCAGGGAGGAATGGGGCCTCCCTTGTACAAAAGCTTCTGCCCTTTTCCTGGATGCAAAAGCAGGGCCTGAGTCAGTTTAAACTCAGGCTATTTATCTAAAAGACCTTTTTTTGTCTGTTGGTTCTCTAGAGACTCTGGTTTGAAGCAGTATATGCGAGCCTCTCCGAGTGTTGGTGCCTCTTGGGAGGTGTTAAACCTGAGTGAATTTGCCTAATCACCCCCCTGCTGTCCTAGCGCCTGAAGGGCTGTGGTCCCCCACCCCTAGGGAAGTCCATACAATCCCTGGCTCACAATGCTACATGCACTTAACACAGCTATTGGAGGAAGTTGATGCATCTGTCACAATCTACATGTCGTTTTTAAAAGCACGCAGAGAGGAGAAGGAAGCACCCGTGGCCTTGTTGCATTCTCAGAAAAAACATCTGATGAAAAAACAGTTCTGTTACGCCATCAAAACTGAATGGAAACATGTGTCTCTGTCTTTCTTGTTTCTTCTAGATGGACCTGTCCCACCGATTTTCCAGGCGAGAGGTATGAGTCTGGCATTGTTTCTTTAATCAATGGAGTCTTGGTAAAAGGGTTGGCAGCCCTGCATATGGACGTCCTTTTTTCTATCCACATAGACAGGCAGTGGCAATGGAAACTTCCCTGCAATGTGCCTTAGCACAGGTTCCAGCCTTACCGAGTACTAGTCCTCTGTGGAGACTGCCAACAAAGAGGCTAATTAGTGGCAATTGCCACGTTGACAAAACACCTCTAGAACTAGGCTTGATTATAACAATGTCCAGTCGCTACCAGCCTGCTCCAGCTCCAGCTAATCCCGATAGCAAAGCACGGGGAAGTGCATTGCTGTAAAAGCTGCCCGAAAGCAAGTGTGTTCTACTGAGCATGGGCCAGTGCTGAAGGGGGAGTATAATAGGCTTGATTTGAGGCATGGGATAACATGGCCAGGAGCTTTCTAGACGGTACGTCCTGCTGCTTATTCTGGGCAGCAGATGCAGTTTGTGAAAGGAGAGCAAACACATTTCCCCTTGTGTTTTATGGAGGAAACATTTAACAGTACAATCCGTACACCCCCCCCCACCCCGCCCCAGAAAAGACATCATCCAGCATGCCAGAGACTAGCTCACACAATGTCTAGTAGAGGAGCTGACTGTGACCTGTCACCCTCTTGCCCTGCAGCTCAACCTCTTGTACGAGGAGGTTCTCTACACCATCCTGCACCGCCAGGGCAAGCCCGAACCCGCCTATGTTGACGATGCCGATGAATTGTACGAGTATGTGCAAAAGGTCAGTCTCTGGGCCCAACACCGTCCAGGTCAAGGGAGAGTGCATGTCCTGCAGCTCCTTGAAACCCTGCCCTACGTTCCTGTCCTCTGGCTATCCTGCCATCGGGCGGGGGCTCGCTCTCTACCTCTAGCCCGCAAAACTCTCTCAGTCCCACATTGGGAAGAGGCCCCCTCCATGCCCCTAACCCTGGAGTTCCCTCTGTCCCACACTGAGCGGGAGTTCTCTCCATATTTCAGATCCCCGCAGCTGCCGGGGCTGCTCTGCAGAGCAGGAATGAGGCATGAATCTTTTCTCCGAGCTCCTGCAGTTAGAGGGGGCCCGCCGGACACAGGCCTGAGTCATAGTCAGAGCAGCAGTTGGCAGCACAGAGCAGCGCTGAGTCACACCAGCCAGCTGCCTGAGCAGGGTCGCAGGAGGGTCGGGTACCTGGAAGTGGGAAGAAAATAATAGCCACGGGGAAGGGGAAGGGCAGCAGAGTCTGCTCAGAGGCTGGGGGCGGAAGTGCAGCTGAGAGGAGCAGTCTGGCTGGGAAGAAGCCATTATCTAGGGGAGGGACAGGCTAGGAAGTCTGTCTGGACTGTGCCCAAGTGTTCATGAGTCTGGGTCCTGATTAGGCTTAATTTAAGCTGTTCTCTCTTTTCCCATCAAACCCTTTGTGAGTGCCAGCTGGCTCCCAGAGGAAGGGAGGAGTGGTCCCAGATGGGAAGCCCTTGGATGTAGCCCAGGTACCATTGTTATAAAGCCAACCCTATATCTTCTGTAATATTTAAAACAGGCCTTCAGCATGGACCCGGAGGAGCATCAGGTTATACTGCAGCGGGTCAGAGAGTTGGAGGTAAAGTCTGCTCGTCTCCCCCAGATCACACCACCCATAAGTAGGGGCAGGCTCCGTACATTTCTATTCCGCAGTCACCTGCAATGCCAGCAGAAATTGTGCCGGGTCACTTCCCCCTGTGGGCCCAGGCCAGGTAAAACTCCCATTGAGCTCAGCAGGATCAGCTCATGTGTGTACGTGAATGTGTGATAGATACAGGCATCATCCCTTAAGTGTGTGCCCACCCCAGGGCAGCGCATCTGTAGCAAGAACTCAAGGGATTCCCCATTCTACAGAGTGGTAACATGTTCAGGTGACATGGCCGTGTGTATCTATAACCTGCACAAGTGCTACTGACCTCAGTGCTTCAGTTATGTGGAACAACATAGAGGCTAGGTCAATGCCAGAGGTATGTTTAATATGGATATCCCCAAGGATTGGTCCTAAACCCTGTGCCCTATTTAGGTAGGACAGCAGCTGGTTAGCTAAGGCCCGGGTGGACTATCCATAGTCCAAGTTTGTCCTCTGATACTGACAGTCATTGCTATCAAATCCGGATTAAAGTCTTATGTTTTGGGGAGCGAGGAGGGAAACCAACCAGCCAGGGTGAGATTCTGGAAAGAGGTAGGTGACTTATATGGGATGAGCCCCCACCTGTCAGCTTTTGTCCCCTCTGCAAAGTCTGTGGGGCTGAAAGACCAGTTATGAAAAGGAGGTAGGAGCCAGAGCGTGGGAACGACTGCACAGGAGCTGGAGGTGAAATTTCCAGCTCAGGAAGATGAGCTAGCGCGCTAAAAGCAGAAGTGTAGCTGTGGCGGTGTGGGCGGCGGGATGGGCCCATCCCACTGTCCGAGCCATGGCAGCTACACTTCTATTTTTAGCCTGCTAGCTCGATCAAAGCTAGCACGAGTATGTCAACCTGAGCTGGAAGTTACATCTCCAGCTTCAGTGTTGACATACTCATGGGGCATGTTCCCTCCCACTCAGTGCTCCTTAGTGGAATTACAGAATGCAGCCTGGTGGCCAACAGCAGCTCTGTCAGGAGCCAGCTCTGCTGCCCGCATGGGAGGGAGTGGATGCTGGAGGAGAGAGACCCTCTGTGCACCTGGCCTGGAGCTGAGGGGTTGGGGGCAATATTTCCCATAAGTCCCTTGTCCTCAGATGCTTCCCTGCCCACTCTACCACATATTTCCACGGCTCCCATGGGTGGAAAAGGTGACTGAGTGGCTTCCTCTTTAGTCCCTCGGAAGTTCAGTGACTAATTTGTTCCCCTCCGTGCAGAGGTTGGAGAGGATCAGGGCTTAGAAGCAATTGAAAGTATTGTTGTGGTTGGGTTGGGTTTTTGTTTCTTGAGAGAACTTTGCCACCTCTCTCAGCACTGACCTCTGACAGCAAAAAGAAATAGCTAAAGAGAGTCACGCATGGTGCTGAAGGGATCTGTCCGTCTGCAACTTTCCAATCGTATCCTTAAAAGGGACACTGTCAGCGTCTGAACACGTTGTGACCCTGCTGCTCATTTAGGTCCAAACTTTGGTCTTCATGATTGATGCAGTCTGGGAGGTAATGTGTGCTAGTGGTTGAAGGGGACTGGCAGGGTCACAGGTCAGGAGGTTATGCTATAAAGACAGGCCTCTGCTTATTTACAGTACTTTGTGCGCTTGGCAGCACAACGTATGGTCAGTTTCACTCTTGGTCAATGGTCAGTTGCATTTCCTACACTGCTCTGAAGGGGCTGCTGTGCATCAAGGGGAGGGCTTGGTGAGAGGGGGATTGCCACAAAAGCTGAATCGGAAATGACAGCAGGCAGATGTGTTCAGAGAGGAAGGAAGGGGAGAGCGATGCTTGATGTTTGCCTTAAACTCCCAGCTTCTGGAGTCATGTGATTATGTGAGAATCAGCTTTCATTTTTAAAAAAAAGTAAGTTTCTAGTCCTCCTGGTTGTGGAGAAATATGACCTGAGTGCTCCATAAAAGCTAAAAAAACCAGAAGGCAAATTAAAAAAAACCCTCCAAATTTATTATTTTTAAAAGATCTTTTCTCAGCCATTTTCTCATGATTTTTTGGGGCCTGATATTTGAGTGTGTGGGGTTGGCAATAGTGAAACTGTGTGCTGCTTCCTTGTTTTATCATGGGGTTTACAAATAAATCAAACACACATTCACTTCTGTGTATGATAGAGATTTTTCCTTCAGGTGAGATGAGTTGTTTTTTGTTTATTTTTTAATTCCAGAAACCTATTTTTTGTCTGAAAGTGACTGTGAAGCAAGCCAAAGACATTCTGGGTAAAGATGTCAGTGGTAAGTGTGATTAGATGTATGACACACGTATATATGTACCTGATTAGAGCAGGTGACTGGGAGCCAGGAGATCTGGGTTCTGTTCTCACATCTGCTGTCTGACCTTGGGCAAGTTGGTCGCCCATCTGTGCCTCAATTTCCCCATTTTTAAGATGTGATGTGAGGATTAATTAATGTTTGTGAAGCGCTTTGAGTGCCTCAGATTGAAGGTGCCCAGTGCAAAGTATTGTGATCACTGTCCACCCCCCCGAGAGGCAGGCGGACCTTGGCACAAAGGGTGGGTGTTGCATTTTGTCACAACAGATAATTCTGTTGGAGGAATTTTTTTTAATGCCTTGTGGTTGTAGGGTTCAGCGACCCGTACTGCCTGCTGGGGATAGAATCAAAGAGACAGGAGCCTTCCAGCGACAGCAGCTCCCATCTGGAGAACAAGAAGCCATTAAAGGCCGTGGTGAAAGACATGATCCCCGAAGACCAGACCCACCGCACCCAAGTCATAAATCAAACTCTCACTCCTGTGTGGAATGAGACATTTATACTGTAGGTCTTCCCCCTTGCCCCTTCCTGTCCCTTCTTTGCTGCCACAGCTGTCTCCTCTCTGCTTGCAAGGACCATTGGCAAGGAATCTAGGTCCAAAGTTCGGTCTTTGTGATTGACATAAACTGGGAGGTAATGTTGCTAGTAGGTTGTGAGGGGCGGGGGGACTGGCAGGATTACAAGCCAGGATGCTGTGCTATAAACACAGGCCTCTGCTTGTTGGAAAGAGCAGAAGCTCCTGTGTTGTTTTAGCCTGGTAAAGAAATTGGAGACAGTGGAAAAGTGAGGTGCAATGATCTCTCAGGGTATGTCTACGCTGCAAAACCAAAACACCCCTGGGCCTGGCAATGAGTCTCAGAGCCTGGGTCTACAGATTTGGGCTCATGCTCCAGCACTAAAAACAGCCATATAGACATTCCTGCTCCAGCTGGAGCTCAGGCTCTGAGACCCAGCGAAGGGGCTGGGCTATTTTTAGCACCGTAGCACAAGCCCCATGAACCCAAGTCTGTACACCCAGGCTCTGAGACCAGCTGATGTGGGGTCTTTTTTAATTTTTGCAGTTGATACGCCTCATTGGGCATCTGGCTCTTGTCCAGCAGGCCAGGTCTATTGCAGGGATTAGACTTCCTTGGATCTTCTATGAATAGATAGAGCCCAACCCTGCCACCACTCTAGGAATCAGAACACAAACTGAGCACCTGGAGCATATTGTCCACCCATAAACCTGGGAGTGCCCCGAGTGAACTAGAGAGCAATTGTGATAGCCCAGCTGTAATAACCAGGGTTTCCAGGGGCCTGACTCGTCTTCATTCATTAACACAAAGCTACACCCCAGCCCTAGACTGTTTCTAGCTTGTGGCGGGGGCGGGGGGGGGCTGCCTGCCTTTAATCTCTCTCTCCCTCACCCTCCCTGCCTAGTATTTGTGCAAATCCTCTCAAAATCCCAGCAGTAACGTTTTCTGATTCTGTGTCCTGCAGGGAGTTTGATGATGAAGCAAATTCCAGCTTCCATCTGGACATGTGGTGAGTGTGATCGAGCGTACACACCCATGCCAACGTGGGGCTGAAAACTCAAGACCGGTCTGTGTGGAGAGGTCCTGCTCTGAGACAGGGCTCTGAGAGCTCTACTCCTGCAGCCTGCACCCTCACAGATCCCTGTGTGGAGCCCCAGTAATATACACGGGTCCCAGTCCTCCACTGCCAGTGGCTGCACACTGTCCTTTACGCCTGTGGAAAGTGAGTGCGCTGTGCCAGCGGCTCAGAGGAGTTGCATTCTGCAGTCACTTTGCACAGGTGGAAAGGGTTCCACGAGGTGAAAGGCAACAGAGACTCCAGCCCTGAATTTCTATGTCAAGGTTCTAGGAAGGAGGGAGGCGTCCGAGGGACAAGGAAATAAAGCCAGGTTTGCGTTCGCCCCAGCCCCTGTGCCCTGGGTCTGTGTAATCTCTACAAAGGTGACGTGCACGGGCGTTGTCAAACTGGGGCTTGTGCCCTTTTGCCTTCTTTATGACGGATGAGGATGGCCTTGGAGGCGGGGCGGGGGTGGGGAGTCGAGGCTCCCTGCCACAGTTGCTGCAAGAACTCTGCAGCTCTCCCGTCTAGCTCTGCAGGGGTTTATATCGCCCCCAGCACGGCGCTGTATCTGGGCATCATCTCTCCTCCCCGAACACCTGATTTTTTTCCCCCTTCTGTGACTGTCCTCTGGCCCGGTGGAGTCCGTGTGTTGGGGGCCTCTCCCTTAGTCCTGACTTTGACCCCGCGGCTCCCTGGCAAACTAACGTTAACGTTGCGTTTTTCGATGTGCCCCCTTCTCACCTGCTGTGTTTCTGACCCTCCCCGGCAGGGATTTGGACATGGAGGAATCCGTGCGGCATAAGCTGGGAGAGCTGACAGATCTCCATGGCCTGAAGAGGTCAGTACTGGGGAGTGGGTGGACGGGCTGTCAGTCACCCCGCTCTCTTAGCAGTGCACGCACTTGGCTTGAATGCTGCTCTGAGTGCAATGCTGTGAGGTCCTTGTTCAGCATGCTCTTGGGAGGCTCCCCTGCTGAGTTTGGGGGGTGGGCGTCAGACCTTCGCTCTGCTGTGCTGCAGGCGTGGGAGCAGCTCACATGCGTGCCATCCCCTCCTGTGGAGATTTGCTCTTTGACTCAGGTGTCCTGTTCTTCACACTAGTTAATCCTTATCTGCAGCAGTAATGTTTCCTCTGGGGGGCTAGAATGGGCAGCCTCCTCTGAGCATGGAGCTCCACTGGAGATGTACCAGGAATGTCCTTAAAGAGAGATGCAGATAGTTCCCTTTCCCAGCCCAGCACCAAATAGGTCACTACAATGATGGGCCTGATGTACTCCAGTCTGAGATCCTGGTGTCTGCTGTACTGGACTAACGACCCAGCGTGCAGACCGCAAGAGACCAGGGCACATGGAGATGAATTTTGGATGTGGCAAGGACTCTGATCAGTGATGAACGCCTCCTTGCTGGGCCACAGCCTCCTTTTCCCACTCACAGCTCTGCCGTCATGTCTCTGTGACAGGTGTACCACGTGTCCTGGCTCATGTGCATGTGGGTGTGTGTTAGCCAACCCCTGCTCCGAGAGTCCACACGGTCACAGAACCCATGCCTGGTTAGCTGTGTCCACACTGGCGCCGCAGCTACCTGTGGCTGGGACAAGGACTTCTGGAGTTCCCAGAGTTCATGGCTCCTCATCAACTGGAGCCTCACTAGGAATTGTTTTGTGGTGTGTTGTGGGAGAACTTGTCTGTCTTCCCTGGACCCCTTTGTAGAAATGGCTTTAGCTCTCTCACACCTTAAGCTGAGGCGCTTCTGGCTCTGCACACTGCTCACTTCTGTCCCTCCCAATCCTGGGACAAGCCATGGGTCTGTCAGGGGGCAGGTCAGGGCTCAACACACACTCTGTCCTAGGGTGACCAGATGTCCTGATTTTATAGGGACAGTTCTGATATTTGGGGCTTTTTCTTATATAGGCTCCTATTACCCCCCACCCCCGTCCCGATTTTTCACACATGCTGTCTGGTCACCCTACTCTGCCCCATTCCTCAAAGATGGGCACTCAAGCGTGCTACAATCACAGGAGCCGACTTTCCAATGTGCCGGGGGTGCTCGACCCCCAGCTCTGCCCCAGGCCCTGCCTCCACCCACCCCTTTCCCCAAGGCTCTGCCCCACCTCTTCCCACCCCCGCTCCACCCCCACCCCGCCTCGTTCTGCCCCCTCCCCCGAGTGTGCTGCGTCCTCGCTCCTCCCCTCTCCCCCCCAGAGCCTCCTGCGTGCCGTGAAACAGCTGATCGTAGTGGGTGGGAGGCATGGGGAGAGAGGGGAGGTACTGATCAGCAGGGCCCGCCGGCGGGAGGCGCTGGGGGGGAGGGAGGTCTGCCAGTGGGTGTTTAGCACCCACCATTTTTTCCCTGTGGGTGCTCCAGCCCCGAACCACCCACGGAGTCGGCACCTATGGGTACAGTGCTCCCCTAGATGCACATTTGAGAGCTTTCAGTGTGGATTATAGGGGGGTTGGGCGAAGGCAGGCAGCCAGCCTGCAGTGTAGGCATGCCCGTAGTGACATAGAGCCAGTGGTCTCCAAATTCCTGACTTCCAGGGGCACCTGGAGGACCAGGGGTTCATGTCTTGGGCCACAGCTCATCTGCATATTAAATTGCTCAGTTTGCATAATATTGGAATGGAAAATGAGTATCAACCACCACTGAGCGTTTGTGATCTCTGCACCCAGGCTGTTTCCGGCTCTACAGGCACTTTGCATCCACCAATGTTGAGAAGGAGACGCTGAGAAAGTGCCTTATCATTTGCTTCCCTAGTTTAGCAGGTCACTTAATTTTGGTGCTGAGACTCCCAGGTGAAGGAGAGAGGGTTTTGCAGAATCATAGAAACAAGAGGGAGACGGGCAACAAAAATGATTATTGGCATGGAACAGCTTCCATATGAGGAGAGTTTAAAAAGACTGGGACTGTTCAGCTTAGAAAAGAGATGACTAAAGGGGGGATGTGATAGAGGTCTGTAAAATCATGACTGATGTGGAGAAAGTGAATAAGGGGAAGTGTTCTTTACCCCTTCACACAACACAAGAACCAGCGATCGTCCAAGGAAATTAATAGCAGGTTTAAAAAACATAAGGAAGTATTTCTTCACACAACACACAGTCAGTCAATGGAACTCTTTGCCAGGGGATGTTGTGAAGGCCAAAAGTATAACTAGGTTCAAAAAAGAATTCGATAACTTCATGGAAAATAGGTCCATCAATGGCTCTTAGCCAGCATGGTCAGGGACATGACCCCATGCTCCAGGTGTCTGTAAACCTGTGACTACCAGAAGCTGGGACTGCACAACAGGGGATGGATCACTTGATAACTTCCCTGTTCTGTTCATTCCCTCTGAAGCACCTGGCATTGGCCACTGTAAGAAGAAAGGATACTGGGCTAGATGGACCATTGACAATTCCGGGTCAGACCATCCGTACATTCTTATGCTCTCTCCAATCACACCCGGCTCCTGGGCCCAGTGCAGGATTGGCCCCTGCAGTGCATTGCACAGCCTATAGATGTTTTACATTCCCGGGAAAAGATTTTCTCATTTCACCCAGCTGATTTATATTTTCCTTTCCAGGATGTTTAAGGATGCTCGAAAAGACAAAGGGCAGGATGACTTCCTTGGGAACTTGGTTCTTCGCTTGCAGGTGAGCGTGGGGATGTAGGCTTATAATGCTCTGTTGTTCTATAGCATCTTTCCTCTGAGAAGCTCAAAGCATGTCACAAGCATTAATTAAATCTCACAGGGGTTGGGCAGCACTCTAATCCCCATGTGACAGAAAGGTAAACTGAANATCCATCCGTCTGTCTATCTACAGGACTTGCATTGCAGGAATGACCACTGGTACAACCTGGAGCCCCGGACAGAAACCCACCCCAACCGGGGGCAGTGCCACTTGCAGTCCCTGATGACTCACAAGAAGGTAGGAGGAGCTTTTCGTGAAGGGAGGAGGTTAAACAGGAAGACGAGGTTTGTGGGTTGCTTGCCAGGGCTATATCAGTGGGGCCGGTCCTGTCGCTGCTCTGGAGGTTACAGAGGTGTAGAAGGCCCACAGGCTGCTGTAGTGATGAGGAGTGGGGAGTTCATTCTCTTCTATCCTATTTGTTCCATTTTCTCTTTGGCACTCTCTAGCACAGGGGTGGGCAAACTACGGCCCGTGGGCCACATCCGGCCCACGGGACCGTCCTGTCCGGCCCCTGAGCCCCCGGCCCCTCCCCTGCTGTCCCTCCTCCCCCACAGCCTCAGCTCACCGTGCCGGCAGCGCGGCGGCGTGGCTGGCTCCGGCCAGGCCCCCCAACAACAGGGGGCCCCAGGGCCGGGCACTCGGGCAGCTCAGCACCAGCGCATCCCCTGCGGGGCGGGAGGGGCTGCACTGTGGGGGCAGGGGAGCAGGCGGGCGGTGCGGGTGGCGGGAGTGTGGGGAAGGCGGCCGGAGGACTCAGGAGGAGCACTGGGCGGCTGTGCAGCCGGCTGGAGAGAAGCGGCGCTTTGAAGGGGAAACCGCCACTTCTCTCCGGTTGTGCGGCTGCCCCTGCTCCTCCTGAGTCCTCCGCCCATGTTCGCAGGGCCGCATTCCGAAAGGGGCTGGGGGGTGGATGGGAGGTGGGTTCCAGGGGGCGGTTAGGGGCAGAGGGTCCCAGGAGGGGGAGGTTAGGGGACAGGGAGGAGGGGTTGGGTGGGGTCCCGGGGGTGGTCAGGGGCGGGGAGTCCCAGGAGGGGGTGGTCAGGGGACAAGGAGCAGAGGGGGTTGGATGGGTCGGGGGTTCTGAGGGGGGCAGGAAGTGGGAGGGGGCGGATGGGGGCAGGGCAGGCTGTTTGGGGAGGCACAGCCTTCCCTACCCGGCCCTCCATACCATTTCACAACCCCGATGTGGCCCTCGGGCCAAAAAGTTTGCCCACCCCTGCTCTAGCATCTCCATGGGTCCTCCCATGATAAAGGTCTATACCTCAGCATCAATGGTGCCTGGTGATTAAATACCCTGAAACCAGGGCACTTGGTTTAACTCTTCCAGGAGGCAGTGTCAAACCTCCCACAAAGGATGTGGTCGCTTGGATACGAACCCAAATTCCTGCCATTAAACAAGGGACCTCTAAATCCGGCTCCAGGTTTGTTTGATGGCGTGGATGTTGGGTGTCCTGTGGAGACGTGCTCCCTTCCATCTCACGCTCTGAGCCATCTCCCCGCTTTTGTTTCTCTTTTCAGAGGGCCACCTCTTTGAGCAAGACCCAGCCGAGTTACACCGTCCATCGCCACCTGTTGCAGCAGATGGTGCTCTATGAGATCCTGCAGCACCAGGTACATATGAAGCCAGCAAGGGTCAGGGAAGCTGGTGGGAGCCGGGGGAGGATTTAATTTCATGCTGCAGTGCAGATGGCTCGGGTTGTGTCTCTCTTCAGAGCCTTTGGGTGTATCCCAAGAGACTTTCCAAAGTGATGAGTTACCCCCAGTGGTGCAGGCATCCAACACAACAGCCTGTGTTAAAGGGACATGCTGTGTAGCACACTGGGATCTTTAACGTCCACCCGAGACAGGCAGAAGGGGGCCTTCCTTTGATGTCTCCATTAAATGACCTTGGTTTCTATGGCGATTGTGTGAGATGACATGAAACCTGGACCAGTGCCAGCTGATCTGCAGCCCTATTCCTCACTCTTGCAAAAACGACTTGACCCAGCACTTTCCATTACCTTTCCAGTAAGCTCATCCCTCAGTCTGAGCCTATGGGTGTCTGAACCGTGTGGGTATTTGCCTGGACTGATGCAATGACCATGTGGCATGTGAAGGGCCCATTCTAGAGCTTGAGAGAGGAGGTGGGGCAAATGAAAACCAAGTACAAATCACAGGAGGATCCAAATTCTATGGCTGGCTCTAGGAGACTCTTCTCTCTTCTCTTCAGCAGGGCAGGATTAACTCTCTCGCTCTTACCTTCCCCGTACAGGCCGGGAGTACTTCCTGGGATGGGGAGCTGAGTAAACATGCCAGCACGATCCTGTACCTGCACGCCGCTCAGAAAGACCTGTTTGACTTTCACCAGGTCATGGCGTAAGTACCACATGCACTCGGCCAGTGTTGTGTAATGATTATGGCAACGGCGTCTGGGAATTAGGAAACCTGGGTTCTATTTCCAGCTCTGCCACTGATTCTGGGTGACCTTGGGCAAGTCCCTTAACCCCTCTGTGGCTTTGTTTGTAAAATAGTAATAACACTGCCCTATTTCGCAGGTATGTGAAGCCAGACTATGCTTAGTGATGTGCTTTGAGATCACCAGATAACAAGCGCTATGGAAGTACAAAGTATAGCATTAATATTATTAGTTTTAAACTGCAGATGCCCACACCTGCTGCCTGTGGAAGGGTCAGTAGTCTGACTTCCTTGCTCTTCTCCATGAGTTTGGTCACTTCTGCCTCGTGCATCGCTCTAGACCAGGGGTAGGCAACCTATGGCACTTGTGCCGAAGGCGGCACTTGAGCTGATTTTCGGCGGCACTCACACCCCCTGGGTCCTGGCCACCGGTCCGGGGGGCTCTGCATTTTAATTTAATTTTAAATGAAGCTTCTTAAACATTTTAAAAACCTTATTTACTTTACATACAACAATAGTTTAGTTATATATTATAGACTTGTAGAAAGAGACCTTCTAAAAAGGTTAAAATGTATTACTGGCACGCAAAACCTTAAATTAAAGTGAATAAATGAAAACTCGGCACATCACTTCTGAAAGGTTGCCGATCCCTGCTCTAGACAAACGTCACTGACTGCACCCCGGGACATGCTCTCCCTGGATGTTTATGGTAGCGGAACTATTGGGATTCTCTCCCTCACCATCTTGCCTGCGAGCACGTGCCAGGAAGCCCCTGATTCTGCTATCGCTGCAGCCGCGGTCGTAGCTACGGATTGCGGCATGTGGAGATCGGCGGGGGGAACTCGCCTCTCACTACCACTATCCCAAGCTTCTTTCCCTTCCCCCGCCCCTCTTTTTCCCTCCACGTGAACACTGCGGGTGCAGCACTGCGCTTTGGAAAGGGATGAGGCAGGGCAGGAGCTCTGGGCCTGAGCGAGTCTTGGGGAGTGGCTGACTCTGGCCTGGGGTAATAAGAAGCATCTGAGCCTGAATCCCTCCTTCTCCAGAGAACGTGTTCCGACCTGAGGAGGGTACTGGGCCTGGCCTACGCACCCACAACCTCACAGTGTGTCTCTTTCCCTTTCACTACAGCCAGTGGCTGGCTTACAGCAAGCTCTACCAGAGCTTAGAGTTCAACTGCAGCTGCCTGCTCCACCAGATCACCAGCATCGAGTACCAGTGGATCCAGGAAAGGCTGCGACCTGAGCAGGTATGAGCGGCCACCACAGCCAAGCTTGGGGCAGAGATCCGGGGAGCGGGGGCAGCCTCTGATAAGCCACGACAGCCGAGGGACCCTCTTCACGTCACCTCTCTCGGCTCCTCGGTGGCTGGTTGAGAAGCGCCGCAAATTGGTTCTGCTCGGGTGGGAGCCCCCTGCCGAAGGAGTTCATGGCGCGTGCCAGCTAGGTGAAAAACCTGACGATGGGCTAAGGAGCCACTGCCGACACCTCATAATACAGACCGTCTTTAAGATCATGTTGTAATCTAGAAATCAGATTGAGGTGGTTCTGGGTTGCTCTTCCCTTTGGCTTCTGTGAGTAGCTTCAGCACCTTCCCAGGAGGATGCCGTTCCTACGCGGTTTCCTTTGCAGGGAACAGATCATGCTAAAAAACCTGGCTATCGGTTCTCCGCGAACCAGCTGTAGGGTCTGAGCCTTTGGGGTAGGATTTCACCCCAACCAGCTGGGCTTGTTAAGTGGCGGACATGTTGGGGAGCCATTCTACAAATGGAGTCCCTTGCTCCGGGTGAGAGACTTTGTTACCTTCCCTTCGGTGAAGCTGGAATTGGTAATGGGCTGAGAGTCCTTCACCTCGAGGTCACCGGTTCAAACCCAGCCCAGGCAGGCAGTGGCTGAAGATCTTTACCATCTGGCAACTCTTCATTGGCTGCTCCCAGTCCCGTCCACAGAGGACTGGTGTTCCCACGGAAACCGCTCCCACCATGGTACCTGGCACCCTTGTCAACCACCTCTTTACAGGCCAACATGTGAAAGGGCCATGGAGATTGTGCTGTCCTCTCCCCCAAGGGGGGCGATCTGCTGAGGCCCATTGGAGTGGAGGCTTGCACTGCTGCCGCCTGTGCTATACCCATTCTGTGGTTCTAGTCCAGTCAAAAACTACAAATAACACCATCTGTGTGTCCAGCTTGCCTGTCTACTCCCCCAGTTCTGGCCCTATTGAGACAGCCCTCAGACCTCTGGCTATCAGGTCACCTTCAGGGCGTTAAATTGTGTCCGTGTTCCCTGCCTGGGAACATCTCGCCATTGCTGTATTTTTCATTATGGTGGGGTTAAATCCCTGCTTTAAATGCAAAACTCACCTCAGCCTTAACTAGGGAGCCTCTACCAATGCCTCAAGCATCTAGACGGTTTTTAAGATCCTAAAGCAGTCTAGAAATCCGTTCGAGGTGATTCAGTTTTGCTTTTCCCTCTCACTTCCGAGAGGCTGCTGGGAGTAATTTCAGCACCTCCCTAGGAGGGCTGGCGTTCATTAGTGCTTCCCTTTGCAGTGGGGCAGATAATTCTTAAAATGGTTTTGGAGACGGATGCATGTTGCAAAATCCAGAAATAGCCCCCCTCAGCAGTGAGGCCGTGTTGGCTGGGGACAGGCGTTGTCCACCTGAGGTGCTGTGAGTGACCATTACAACGTCGCTGTCGCTGCTGATGCGTCTTCCATTTCTCCTTCCCAGAAAGCAGAGCTGGCCGAATCTTTCCAGTCCTTGCTGGCCTATGGAATCTCTCTCCTCCGGAAGTACCGCAGTGTCTTCCCGCTCTCTTCCCCTACGTCCACGCACAGGCTACAGTCGTTGCTCAGGTCAGCCAGCTGCAATGCTTCATAAAGAGAATCATGTCAATCAGAGAAGAAACAGCCCCCCCGCCCCGCCCCCCGCCATCGTGCTGGGGCTAGTGTGGGATTGTTCCCTACGCTACATTATCCAGTCTACCTTTTGACACCCCATGTATTGGAGCTTCTACTACTTCCCCCAAGGAGACTGTTCTACAGGAAAACCTCTCTCCCACTTCCATTCCCAGCTCCCGTCATTGTCTCCTCTCCTCTGCCTTTCCCTGGCGGGTCTGTCCCCTAAGGAAGTAGACAGACATCCAGGGACCTCCCCCATTGTAAACTGGTGTCTTGTCATTTCTTCCTGTGATGCCTAGGGAGTATTCCCTCCTGGGTGTGCATTGACTGGGCTAAATAGAGGCCTTTATGCTTTGGGATAACACTTTTCTCTGGAGTTTATGTAACTCCCCGGTCAATTCCTGTTACAGATCCCCTCTGCGGGGGAGAGATGAGTCTGTTATAGCCCCCCTAGGGAGGTTTGATTCTTTAGCGCAACCTGTAGCAGCTCATGCTTTTAGTTCTGTAGGTCCCCAGTTCATCCCCTGGTGTGTTGGCCATGAAGGCAGCTGTCACACTGTGATGGCTTTTGTTTGTTTTAACTCCAAACCGTCCCCTTTAACCTCTCCTGCCCCCAGGTATTTCCCACCTCGTGGGAGGTGAATTTGGGCTCTGGGCCATAAGTCCTGCCAAGCTCAGAGCCCTGATGAAGAAGTCCTAGCATTCGGTCCTCTCCCAGGCTGCCAGCATAGGAACATGTCTGTCCCTCTGTCTGTGACCTGGCAGCTAGGCCATAACTTACAGGGAGCCTCTCATTGAAAGAAGCGCTATAGAGGAAAGTGTGCGTGGGGAGATGTTGCTGTTGCTGGTGGCAAAGCTCTCGTTTCTGAAGCTCTTTGGGTTGTGCCGTGGCTTAGCAATGATTCTCACTTCACAGGGTCCTGGTCCAGATGTGTAAAATGAAAGCCTTCCAAGAACTTTGTACTCTGACCCCTAACCTTCAGCAGATGGTGATGGAGGCTCTCAAGGTACAGTACCACCTCTGTGCTCTCTCCTCCCCCAACCCATAGGGCAGTGGTTCTCAACCCGCGGCCCGTGGGCTGCTTGCAGCCCAGTCAGCACACAGCTACGGCCCATGTGACATCCTCGGGAACATACAGGTAGTATATATATTGTGTGGATGTGGCCCACATAATACATAGAGAGCTGCATATGCGGTCCACACTGATAAATAGGTTGAGAACCACTGCCATAGCGGTTCCTCTGACTTCCTCCTGGAGCCGTGAGCATTGTCCTTTCCCCTACTCCAACGTGCAAAGGCCTTGAGTCCTGACCCTGATTCCAGCAGAGGGGGCAGGAGGTAGCATTTCCAAAGCTTGTCCGCACTGCGCCTTTGACTGCCCAGTGGGACCCCTCTAGAGAAGTGCAAGGTGCTCCTTTCCCTCCAGGACAGAGCATGCTGCCTGCTCAGGGTGAGAGATGGAGCCTGGATGGTGAGCTCTGAGTCCCGCTCCCCGCTGTGCTGTGTGTCTCTGGGCTGCCAGCCTGACCTGCGTTCCACCCTAAGTCACAATGAAGGCATTGTGCTGTTGTGGCTCTGCTGTGCCAGGGTGAATGGGGCGGCTGGGTTGTCTCTGCAGCTGCTGCTTCTCTCCCCTCATTCTTTGTCTGTTCTCTTGCAGTCAGGAACCAGTGAGTGGTTTTATATGCAGAAGCAGCACCTGAAGCCAATGGTGAAGGTCAGATCCCCCTTTCATTCATACACCAGTTTGCTGGGCCGGGCTGAGGGGCCGTTCGGGTAGGAAGAGGGAGGTGACGCTTTCTCAGGCCACAATTTTCAGAAGTGGCCAGTGATTTTTGGATGCCCAAAAGACACCCTGAGCCCAATTTTCAGAGATGCTGAGCAACTGCAGCTGGGCTAGAAGGCAACCAACTGTCCCCATAAGAAGAAATGAACAGTTGCCATTCACCTCCGGTCCCCTCCGTTCCTGTGTGTCAGTCTGAGCAGGTCACTCCTGCTAGCTTGGCGCGTCTCCCATTATAACACGGAATGGAGCAGCCACCCAAAGAATGTCCCTCCTTCACTTGGCAGCATGGCCTTGTGGTTAAGGCACATATACTAGCATGGTAAAGATCTGGGTTCAATGCCCATCCCTGCCACATATTTACTGTGTGATCTGGGGGAAGTTACCTCACCACTCTCTGTGCATCAGTTCCCCAGTGGGGTAATGATCTATCCCTATGTCTCTGGGGCATCTATGTCTCTGGGGCATGGAGAAGATAAATCTGTGAGCTGCTCAGATACAACAGTGGTGAGGGCTGTCACTAGATATGTTGATTCATCACAAAATCACTTGTCACCAAATCCAAGGGGTGACTTTCCATCCTTCCCTTTGCAGACCATGGAGGAGAATGGGAAAGCACTGGTCAGGCTTCTCGTGGAGGTGAATGGGGATCTCGAACGATGCCACAAAACCTGGAACAAATTCTTCACCAAGTAGGTAGATGGTTCCCCCATTCCCCTCCCCAGCATCTGCCCCGTGCTCTCTCAGCAGCTTTGCTTGGGGCACTGAAGGCCACAGCTCCAAAGCACATTTCCCAGCTGCAAAAGAACATTGTAAATGTAAACAGATTGTGACACCAAGTATGAGACTGGAAAGCCCCGGGAAACATTCCCTCGTGGTTTGTTACGTACTACAGTTGCCTGTTGTTTAGGGAGCAGAGGTTAACTACAAATGTCCTCGCTTTCCAGCATTACCGGCTGGAGTCTTTCAGATTGTTTTAGTTTTGTAGCTTTTTGTCACTCTAGTTCATGTCCAAGGTCTCAGGGTTAATTGCACTGGCTTTGACAGGTTGGTCAGTGAGTTGTATCCGGCAGATTCCTGACCTCCTGTTTCTCCCCTGCAGCACTGTGAAGGTGGATCTTTTCTCCATTGCCTACCTAGAGCTACAGGAGCTGGTGAGCACGTGTTCCAGGCTCTCCAGTCAGAGCAGCAGAGAATAAAGCAATGCCAAGGCATTTAGCCAGCTGTCAGAGGAAGGAAAGAATCCGCGGTGCCCCCCGCACTCCATGTGCTCCTCAAGGGCTTATGGGAAGTGATCACTAGTGGTGGAGAACCTTTGTATTCCAAACCCTGGATATGGGACCGTGGGCATTCTTGGGTTGTGAGGGAGGGACTAATCCTGTCCCCAACCCCAGAGGCCTGGACACTGGGACTAGCCAGGTGTTTAAGAAAGGCACGTTTAGGCAGTGCAGCCTAGTGGCTAAAGCAAAGGAGTAGCAACTCCTGGCTTTGATTCCTGGCTTTGCAACTGAGTCAGCTGCAAGTCTGTAAATTGACCAAGTCGCTGAAATTCTCTGGGCCCATAAAATGGGGATAAACAGGTTTCGGCAGTATTATCTGAACCCCCCGAGCCCTCAAACAGCTGGTGTCCCCAACTTCTACATCAGACAAGAGGAAAGTGTGTTGTATCAGCTAATTGGGATGGCACATTTCCTTTCCCTGATCCCATTGCAGGGCAAGCATTCATAGATCCGTTCTTATTAACCCTCCTGCCCTCAGCGCCTTCCCTGCGGTTCCTTTTCCCTGCAGGTGTCATGTCACGTCAAGGAAGAGCTGAGTGAGATTGACAGCAGCATGTCCCAACTCACAGCAGAGAGCCTTTTCCAGCTCTACATAAGCCTGCAGGAGCTTTATCGGATGAAGAGCTTCCTGTTCAAGAGGTACTGACCCACCTGAGCCAGCCTCAGCTCAGAGTCCAGTCACACCGAGCGAGATAAACATTAGCAGCACCAGGGAAATGGAAGGGGTTGGGACCACCTCAGCGGCTGACTTTCCGCTGGGCCAATTGGAGTAGATTTGAGTGGAATCAGAAGGTTCGCTGGCCCAGCCACCTGTTGCTTTAGATTAGTGCAGTGACATCCTAAACAAATGCCAGACCACATGGGGGTTTTAATGTAACCTGCACCTGCCACGCTTCAGGCATGACACTGAACAGGCCTTCAGAGAGGTAGAGCTCCAGATATAGACAAGGGGGGTTCTGGGAGGCAGAGGCAGCTACATACATGGCTCAGATACTTTAGGCTGCTCTTCTGCCAGCCTATGGATCTCTGTCCTGTGGTGCCAGGTGGGCAGCTGTGCAGTATGTGCTGTGAACGCTGCCTTCTCAGGTATTTTTCAGGTCTTAGTGGAAGTGGAATGTGTAGCCTTGCGTCTTGGTTCTGCTGCAGCACAGAAACCAGTCGTGTGTCTGTATTCCCAGGGATGGCCCCCTTGCTCTGACTGACTTCCACCAGTGGTTTAAGGAAGCCATCCCCAAGTGGCTCCAGAAGACCTACATGATAGCACTGGAGAGGACCCAGAGAGCGATCCAGGTGGACCAGGTAACAGTGAGATTGCCACAGAGGGAGAAACTCTCCCCAGTCTTTCTGAGGCTCTCCAGCTTTTGTCATTGTCTGACCCATCTTTCACTTCCAGCCCATTCTTTTCCCCCAGGACTCCCCCCTGGCTACTATGTGAAATCCTAAGTATCGGCAGGCTTTGGGACCCCTACAATATCAGTCTCCTGCACCCCGACAATCCCCTCCCCCTGCTGAGAGCCATTGTGGCAGGCAAGCCCTCATGAGGGGCACAGGGGTGACAGATGACCCTGCCTTTCCTCTAACAGCTGATCCTTCATACCCCAGGGCCCTTGCTCTCTACGCTCTCCGAAGCCCTGTTCCCTCACAGCATCACGTCTTTGCTGACCCTGTTGTATTCTCATGGCTCCGTGGCAGCCTGTGTGAAGCGAGTTGATGAGCCTCTGCTTCGTTCCTTGTCACAAGCCACAGTTGGCTCCCTTTGTTGGCGGTCTCAGCGGAGAGGCCAAGGATGGAATGGACCTTGAAGGGGAGAGACCCAGTCTCCTTTAGTCTGGTCCTGCCAGGGCGGGTGAGGCCTGATGGGTGGCAGGACAATGTGGGGGAAGCCAGCGCCACCTCTGCCCGTGCTGCACCTACCTTACGGGCAAAGAGCTTCACAGTCCAGGTGTCTCCCCTGTGCTGCCTTCCCTCACTGAAATCAACGGGGCTCAGCCTCATGGAGGGACCCACGTGACCCCGACTGGATAGATGCCCTGGCAAGAGAAAGCACCATTAACTCCTCCTCTGCCATGACATGCTGATGCTGTGGCCAAGAGAAAACTGCCAGGTCCCAGACCAGGGACCTGGAGGGAGCAGAGGAGGGGAAGGGTCAGGGGAAGGTGGATAAGGGGCCACTTTGCAATAAGAGCTGGCTTTGGAACTAGTTTGTTGGTTTATTTGCAAGTTTCTCGGTAAAATGTTTTTTCTGTCGCCACCCACCCAGCTGATGCCCCTGGGGGAGCTGAATAAACACAGCACGTCCACTGTTGACCTGTCCACGTGCTATGCTCAGATTGTTAAAACCTGGCAGCAGCTGGACTGGCCGGACCCAGAGGAAGCCTTCATGATCATGGTGAAGTTTGTTGAGGTGCGTAGAGTCGGACAGTCTAGCTGGATCAGTAATAGCAAGTTGTAACTATGCTAAGAAGAGGTGATCAAATGTCATGCTTCAGAGCATCAGCCACAGGGGGTCAGGAAGGAATTCCTCTCCTACCCCTATACACGTCGGCCAAGTGCTTTGGGTTTTTTAATCCCTTTCTCTGAAGCATCAGACACAGTCTCAGAGACAGGGCTTCAGAGAGAATGGCCCATTGGCACGATCTGGGGTGATAAAGCCGACAGCTGCCTCCAGCGCAAACCTGTACAGTGTTCTGTCCGCTGTGCGTTACCCAAGCTCACTGCCTCTTGCCCTATCCCGTAGGACATGTGTAAAATCGCTCTGACATACTGCAAGCTGATCAAGACCCGGGCGGAGGAGCTGTCGTCGAAGCAGCGGGACGAGGGGGATGCAGCCAACAGGGTGAGTGTCAGTGCCGGCCTCTGCTGGAAATTCAGGGAGAGGAGAGGGATTGGGAGGCTGTCTAGGGAGCCAGGGAAGCCTCTAGAGAGAGCATGTGGGGAGGAGAGGGGTGGGTGGCCTGTGACCAGAGCGCGGCGATAGGGGTAATAACATCCCAGCCTTTGTTCCCTATAGTCCTATTTGGGGAGTGCATTGGCAGGCGAGTGGCCCAAGTTCTGAAGGGAGTGAATTTGAACTGGGGGATTCTGTGCAAGTCCTGGGACATTTTGGGATGGAAACGCTCATTGATCTCTTGGTGGGGGAACCAGGGAGGAAGGATTTCTCAGTGGTTAGTGCTAGCCTGGGATTCAGGAGACCTGGCTTCAATCCTCTGCTCTGCCATGGATTTACTGGGTGACCTTGGGCAAGTCATTTAGCCTTTCTGTGCCTCCGTTCCCCATCTGTACCATGGGATAACAGCACTGCCCTGCCTCACAGATGTGCTATGAGGATACATACATTAAAGATTATGAGGGGCTCAGATACCACAGTAACGGGGGCCAGATAAGTACCTACGAGAGCTGGATGGCTCCTGCGTTCACTGCCCTGCTCCCAGGATCCATGGGGACCATAATCCCACTCATCAGCTTTCACCTGCCTGCAATGTCTCCTACGCTGGCCCAATCTTCAGCATGCATTTCCCCAGCGTGTCTATGATTGCACTCGGTGTCTCATAGCCACGGCCAGCTGGGGCCAATTTGTGGGGTCTTGGCTGGGATCAGACCATTGTTACCTCCCCAGAGAAGGGGCTGGGACAGAGCTGCAGAGCTTGCCTGTTGCACATTTAGTTACAGCCTTGTCCAATCAGAATGCAAGGAAATAAATGCCCAGCTATGGTCATGCATGGGAACTGGGTGCCATCCCTGCCCTCTGATTAGCTCAGACAATTCATCAGGTCTGGAAGTCAGGTATCTGGGGTCTGGATCTGCCACTGGCTTGGGCAGGAGCCTAATAGTTCTCTGCCTCACTTTCCCCAGTTGTCTGTGCTGCTGGACACGGCTTGTGTCCAGCAGCTGCTTGTACCAGGCTGCTCATTGATGTCCCCTGGGTGCAGGATGCCTTTTGTGATGGGCCTATGGGTGCTGCTGCCCTGTGGATCTGATGGGGCTGTGCGAATGAGGGGGCCAGGCCAGGTGTGGGGGTGAGGATGGGACTGGAACAGGGGGAGTGGGCTGCGGGCAGTGAGGGTAATGCGTGTTCACCGACGTGGGGCTTTTCCTCTTCCCTCCCGCCCCAGCTCTGCATCGTGGTGAACAACGTGGAGCAGCTGCGGCTGCTGATCTTGAAGCTGCCGGCGCAGCTGGATTGGGGGCGCCTGGAGCAGCGAATGGAGGGCATCATTGAGCCGGAGCAGATCCAGCACACCCTGCACAACCAGCTGCAGGGCACCATCACCTGCCTCGACCACCAGATCAGAGACGTGGTGCAGAACCTGGCAAAAAAGGTAACCCCCCAGCCTGGGCTCAGTCAAATAGGGCCAGATCCAAAGCCTATTGAAGCCAATGGAAATATGCTCATGGGCTCCATTAGCCGTTGGGTCTGGCCAATAGAGACGCCAATAGTATGGCGCTAAGTCTTGCCGGCTCTCTCCCTGGGACTGCCCTGCTGTCAGAAGGGACCCAGGCCAGTGACGTGTTGGAGGCAGCAGGGCACAGTCCGCCACTCCCAGCTGCTGGGCTGGGTGGGCTGCCTCGTTCGGGAGGGAGATCAGGGACCCCGGTGCCAGAGGCAGATGGGGCTGGGTGATGAAGGGGTTGAGCTCTAAGGAGCTGGCATGGCAGGCTCTCCATCAGAAACCTTGGGCATGGGGGAAGTGGGGGGGCAAACCCAAAGTTCTAAGTGTGTGTTTCTTTGGCAGCTGGATGCCGGGATCTCCAGGCACATCCAGAAGCTGGCGGCCTCCAGTGACTCTAAGGATCCAGAAGATGTAGGTGCCAACTCCTGATATGTGCTGCCTGTGGGAGACAATCAGCCCAGGGACAGCAGGGCTCTGCCCAGTGCCCTGCGTATCCCGGTAGCCCAGCGGTGTGCCACGCGCCGTGAGGGATGGCCTAGGAATACCCAATCCTGCCTCAGCGTGGGGCGGATGGGTTCACTCTATGCTTACGTGTCCACCTCGGTGCCTGGCTGCTACGCCGAGGGGCGCCATCAGAACCTACAATAATAATTGTCACGGGCGGTTTACAGGGAGGAGTCCCCCTCCCTCCCACCCCGGCAAAGCTGCACCCTAGTTGGGAACTGCTGCTAGAGGTTTGCATGCCCTACGGTGCCTCACCTCTCCCTGCTCCGGGCCAGCCTGGCTCCTGGGGGAAGGGAGAGGCACATGCTGCTTGCTGCACGGCTCCGAACCGTACCGGCTCTTTGGTAGACTCCTTGCCAGGCTCCCCGGCACAGGCAGTACCAGGAACTGGCCTGTGTCTAGGTCTAGGGTCTGTCCCGGCCCTTCATCACATAGCAAGTGCAAGAGGCCCATCAGGGCCCTCCTCTGCTGTACTCACAGCACCCCCTGCTGGCTCCTGGCTGTAACTCTCCACCTCCTCCCCACTCAGGCTGTGCCAGCCCTCTTACCCGCCCTATGTCTTTGAGAGAGTATAGGGGTGCACACACACACAAACACACACGTGCGCACACAGACAGACACACACACACACACACCCTGCATTGACCGGGAAGCCAGATGGAGCAGTCAAAGTGCAGCTTGGGAGCCAAGAGGGGCAGGCCGGGAGTTCAATGGGATGGGATCATGGGGGAGGAGTGGGGGTTGGTGCCGTGACTGGTGGGTTAGGTGTATGTAGGGGGGAAGCCAGGTAGGTCTATGGCTGTCACCAATCCAGTTATACGCTCTAGGTAGCACAGAGAGAATCCAGGCAGGGGCGGGGGGTTACCACACCCAGAGCCCCCTGTCAATGTCTGCTGCTTCCTGGCAGACCCAGCCCAAAGGCGCACAAGCTCTCTCCAAAACAAGAGCCACACATGCAACTCCAAGCCTCCCTGGAGCAGCCCCAGCTCCACTGCAGGGTCAGGTGGGCACAACAGAGTAGGAGGCAGGTGCTGGCTGGCACAGCTGAGCTCTCCAGCTGGGAAACGGCAGAGGGGCCCAAAGAGCGTGGGAGCTGCTTGGCAGAGAAGTTCCAGATGGAGGCAGGGCCTGAGAAACCCCTTCCCAGTTGAGTTTCCTGACTCTCCTCTCCACAGTCCATCATTCCCCTAATGAAGTTCCTGGAGTCGGAGCTGCAGTACATGAACCAGCATCTGGTCCAGGAGAACTTTAACTGGTGAGCTGCGGTGTTGGGACCACAAGGGTCAGCCGTGGGCTGGATGTGGGCAAGGGGGAAGTGTTCCATCAGCACCATTAGCCTAGAGTCTATTGCTGTGGACCAGACCAATGGGTTCACTGCAGTCGTGGCTCTTTGCACACAGCAGCCCCCTGGAGGGTGCTTTCTCCGCTGCTATCATGTCTCTCTCCTCCAGGAACTACGCTACCTTATATAGCGCCTTCTATCCCTAAAGATCCCAAAGCACTCTGCAGACCACATATATGGAGATCCTTCACCCACTGCTGAAATGCAACCACATCTGGGGTGGAATGCGGCAGCCTTTCTAGCCCAGAATCACTGCACACAACAGGCTTTTTGAGGGGGATTTCAGGCAAAGGGAATATACTAACCACAATGTCCCAGCCAGCTTACCACACAGGAAACACCCCTGCAGTTGTGAAGAATACCATGGGATCTTTGATCACCACAGTGCTCAGGGCCTTCGTTTTAAGTCTATACCCCCAGGATGCCGTCTCCAGCACCATGGTGCTTTCCACCACTGCACTGGGCCGTCAGCTCAGCACTGAGCCGAGGGATAGAGTGCTACCTCCTCACTTACTGTCCTTTCCCACCTGCCATGCTAACCTGAGAGACATTTATGGGGAGCTGTCATAACTTCGTGGCTAGCATTGGATATAAACTGGCCGTCAACAAGTTTAGGCTCAAAATTAGACGAAGGTTTCTAACCATCAGAGGAGGGAAGTTCTGGAACAGCCTTCCCAGGGGAGCAGTGGGGGCAAAAACCGAACTGGTTTCAAGCCTGAGCTTGAGAAGTTTAAGGTGGGGATGGTATGATGAGACTGCCTACAATGGCATGTAGCTGATCTGCGACTGCTAGTAGCAAATATCCCTAATGGCTGGTGATGGGACCCTAGATGGGGAGGGCTCTGAGTTACTACAGAGAATTCTTTCCGGGGTGTTTGGCTGATGGGTCTTGCCCACATGCTCTGGGTCTAACTGATCAGCATATTTGGGGTCAGGAAAGAATTTTCCCCCGGGTCAGATTGGCTGAGACCCTGGGGGGTTTTCACCTTCCTCTGCAGCGTGGGGCATGGGTCACTTGCAGGTTTAAACTAGTGTAAATGGTGGATTCTCCGCTTGCAATAGAAGTATGTCCCAATACACACACTGACACTGACACATTTCACTTCCCCTCCTCCTTTCCTGGGCCAGGTTTCTCTTCACTTGTGTCTTAGCTAAGGCCAACAGCTTCATGTCTCCACTGAAGCATTAGGGTCCTAGGTTTTCCAGCCCAGGGACTGACAGTATCTGCTGTGCTGCACTGGCCTTTTTAGAACTCGCTGTGTGCTGCAATCCATTCTCTGCCTTTCCCCCACTCACTACAGCCTCCTGGAGCTGCTCTGGAACCACATCCTGAATGAACTGACAGCTGCATCCAACCAGCAGCAAAATTCCTCCAGGTACTACAGGAAGCTGCAGTTCGCCTTGCAGGTAGGTAGCACCTGGTAGCAGAGCATGGGGCAGAGGCCTGGCTTCGGGGGTCTCCATACAGCAAATAACTGTTCACTCTTCTCTGGTTCCCATAGAACCTGGAGCTCTGCTTTCACGCTGAGGGCTGCGGGCTGCCAACGGATGCCCTGCACACGCCAGCATTCATGGTAAGAAGCTCCTGCACCTGTCACAGCTGGCTCTAGCAGAGTGATCTCCCAGCCAAGGGGTCCCAATAGGAGGGAGCCTGCATGCGCACAAAGCTGCTGGAGCCCTAAGCTTTCATTGCATGCCCTAGTAAATCGCTAGCCTTTTCCCTTGCAGGGACAGAGCTCAGAATACGCCCCTCTCATCAGGGAGATGTCTTAAATGAGTGGCGGGAACTGAAGGCCATTGTGGAGAAGCTAAATGAATTCTTTGCATCAGTCTTTGCTGCAGAGGATGTGAGGGAGATCTCCCACACCTGAGCCATTCCCTTTAGGTCACACATCTGAGGAACTGTCCCAGACAGGTGTCAATAGAAGAACAAATTGATCAGTAATAAGTCACCAGGGCAGGATGGTATTATCCCAAGAGTTCTGAAGGAACTCAAATATGAAATTGCAGAACTACTAACTGGGATATGGAACCTATCGCTTAAATCAGCCTCTGTACCAGATGACTGGAGGGTGGCTAATGTAATGCCGATTTTTTTTTTTTTAAAAAGACCCCAGAGGTGATCCTGGCAGTTACAGCCCGGTAAGCCTAACTTCAGTATCAGGCAAATTGGTTGAAACTACAGTAAAGAACAGAATTATCAGACACACATAGATAAATGCAATACACTGGGGAAGAGTCAACATGGCTTTTGTAAAGGGAAATCACGCCTCACCAATCTATTAGAATTCTTTGAGGGGGTCAACGAACATGTGGACAGGGTGATCCAGTGGGTACAGTGTACCTGGACTTTCAGAAAGCTTTTGACAAGGTCCTTCACCAAAGGCTCTTAAGCAAAGTAGGGAGTCATGGGATAAGAGGGAAGATGCTCTCCTGGATCAGTAACTTGATAAAAGATAGGAAACAAATGGTAGGAATAAATGGTCAGTTTTCACTGTGGATAGAGGTAAATAGCAGAGTCCCCCAAGGATCTGTACTGGGACCACTGCTTTTCAACATATTCATAAATGATCTGGAAAAGGGGATAACCAGTGAGGTGGCAAAGTTTGTAGATGATATAAAATTACTCAAACTAGTTAAGTCCAAAGCTGACTGCGAAGAGCTAAAAAGGGACCTCACAAAACTGGGTCACTGGGCAAAAAAATGGCAGATGAAATTCAATGTTGATAAATGCAAAGTAATGCACATTGGAAAATAACTTCATCCCAACTATACATACAAAATGTTGGGGTCTAAATTAGCTGTTACCACTCAAGGAAGGTCTTGGAGTCATCGTGGATAGGTCTCTTAAAAACATCTTCTCAGTGTGCAGCGGCAGTCAAAAAAGCTAACAAAATGTTAGGAACCATTAGGAAAGGGATAGATAATAAGAGAGAAAATATCAGAATGCTAATATAAATGCATGGTACGCCCACACCTTGAATACTGCATGCAGTTCTGGTCTCCCCATCTCAAAAAGATGCATTAGAATTGGAAAAAGTATAGAGAAGAGCAACAAAAATGATTAGAAGTATGGAACAACTTCCATATGAGGAGAGATTAAATATTGGGACTGTTCAGCTTAGAAAAGAGACAACTAAGGGGGGTATGTTCGAGGTCTATACAATCATGACTGGTGTGGAGAAAGTGAATAAGGAAGTGTTATTTACCCCTTCACATAACACAAAAACCAGGGGTCACCCTATGATATCAGTATGCAGCAGGTTCAAAACAAACAAAAGGAAGTACTTCTTCACACACCGCACAGTCAACCTGTGGAACTTGCCGGGAAGGCTGTGATGAGGTTCAAAAAAGAATTAGATAAGTTCATGGAGGGCAGGTCCATCAATGGCTATTAGCTAAGATGGTCAAGGATGCAACCCCACACTCTGGGTGTCCCTAAAGCTCCAACTGCCAGAAGTGGGATTGGATGACCGCGGATGCATCACTCGACTGTCTGTTCTGTTCATTCCCTTTGAAGCGCCTGGCACAGGCCACTGTCGGAAGACAGGATACTGGGCTAGATGGACCATTGGTCTGACCCAGTATGGCCAGTCTCATGTTAGAATGTTTCCACTGAAATGTTCCCAAGGTGGCAGCGATGGGGCAGGCGCCAATCAGCCTGCTAAGGCTCCCAGGGGCTGTCTGCTCCTGCAGATGTTGGCACGGTCATGGGAAGAGAATGCCCCTCGATCCCTTCCCACCCTAAACCTCCTGGTGGCTTCTCACTGCTGCTGCTCTCCCTCTTGGGGACTTCTGGGTTCGAGTTCAGGTCTGAGAGCGCGGATGTGAGTGCTGGTCTCTGCTGGCATGCATGTATCTGCTGGCCTGAGTGCCTGACTGGGTGTGTTTCTCCTCTTACCCCCTGTTCTCTCAGGATTTGGAGGAAGGGCTGAAGCTCCGCTCTGCCACGAGCAGAAAACTCATCCAGAGCTACTTCAGCGAGAGAATCCGAGAGCAGGTGAGAGCGTGCTGAGCCTGGCCTGGCCCTTCCCAATAAAGCCCCATTACCCTGCCCACCCCCATTGGGTTGTCCCCTCACTTCACTCCTACATGTGACTATGGAGGAAAGTGGTCATGATAGGGTTAACTGGGCTACCTAGTGAATTATGGGATGGAGCCATGCATCACACCCACCCACCCACTTCCTTTTTAGTCAGTGGGAATCCTTCCCCCACCCCCAGTTGTGATCCAGTTAAATAAAGCAGCAAGTTACTAGCCTGCAGTCCTGTGATTGTGAGTAAACTTATTTTGTTGCATTGAACGGTCCCTTTACAAAACACGACCCTTCTGTTTGTATTTCCTTGTATAAACTGGGCCTGACCGTTACATGTTGTTCTACTGTTACACTGCAATAAAACACCTGTGGCTGGCCCGTGTCAGCTGACTTGGGCTCACGAGCCCAGGCTGTGGGGCTATAAAACTGCAGTATAGACAAGCAGGTGGAGCCCGGGCTCTGGGACCCTCCTTTGTGGGCCAGCACGTGTGTTTTATTGCAATGTAGACATATGCTAACAGTCAACAATCCAGGACCTGATTATAAACCTTCCTAATCAAATCACAAGATCTTCCCATCCTCCACTTCCTGGCCTCTGCTCCCACAGTGCAGGATGGCAGGATCCACTGGGATGGACAAAGTGCTACTTAGCCATCCTGAGGGAGGGGGTGGAGTGATGGGGAAGGACAGGTGATTGGGAGTTTAGCAGATGAGATGTCAGGGGAGAGTCGCTCCCATGTCCACCTTTCACGTACCTAACCCCAGTACAGAAGTGTCGGGATCTCTTTCTTGCGGTGATGCCGGCTCTGGGTGCTGTACCCCGATAATGCACCCCTATGCTCACCCCTTGGCAGCACCAGTGATTCACGTAACCGGCGAACTCTTGTTTCTGTTCTGCTCCTCGCGTCCCAGCTGGAGATCAGCTCCGAGAAGTACGGTGCAGTGACCATTAAAGCTCTTTACCGCCCCTCAGAACAAAAGCTCCGCGTTGAAGTGCTCAACGCTGTCAACCTCATCCCGCTGGACTCGAATGGTGAGAGCCCATGGGCCGCGGAAACAGGCAGCACCAAGGTGCCGCTTGGGTCCTGCGCAGCATCAGAGCTGGTGCATGCAGCTGGTGGCTCCAGGGTATGGGAGAGCACTGTCTGCGCAATGACAAAAGCATTGGCACATGGCCTAGAGAGGCCCCTTTGCGGTCAGCTGTGCAGAGCGCTGAGTCGTGAGCCCGATACCCCAGGGAAGTTAGTTTGGTCATGACCTGTGAAATCCCCTGTTATCTGCAACATATGCCCGGAGCTCAGCACAGAGCCCAGCAGACTAAGCAGGGGGTCTGGCTCGCTTCATAGAACCGATCCCTGTTTGTCTCCACTCCAGGTAACGTGTGGGGTGCACACACAGCAAGGGGGTGGCATCAGACTAGCATCCTCCAGACAGAGCCACATACACACATCCCCTCTTACCTGGCCTGGATAATCTGGGGTGATCTCTAGGGAACAAACTGTAATTCATGCAGCCGTCCAGGAGAGGTCACTGCTACTTCACCTGAATGCAGTGGCAACCTGGTTAGCTGATAATCCGACACAGCCAGCGCCAGGTTTAGCCCAAGAGTCCAGACTCCATGGGGACATGTGCCCCCAGCGGGGTTCGTGGAGGGGAAACTGACCTGCAAACCGGAAACTCTTGTGCTGCAGAAGCCCCAGAGAACCAATCCCGCACTCTGCCCCCTTGTAACCCCCGGGCGCCCTTGGAGGTTAGATCCATGGTGTGGGCGGGAGGGAGGGCGGAAAGCTGCTATTGCCTGGCTTTGCCACGCCAGTGCGGAATAAACAATCCCAGCAGCGTGCACAGCACTGCTCCTTGGGAGCGCGGGGATCCCCTGGCAGCCTTGTGCTCTCTCTCAGTCTCTCCTCCGCCCCCATAGGCTCCAGCGACCCCTTTGTCCAGCTGACCCTGGAGCCGCGACATGAGTTCCCCGAGGTGGTGGCGCGCACGACCCAGTGCTGGAAGAACGAGCTCCACCCGCTGTTCGACGAGGCCTTTGAATTGTACGTATGAGCAGCCATCCTGGCTGCTTCCCATCGCCTGCTCCCCATGTGATGGTGGGCGGCAGAGAGCACCAGCCCAGCATAGAGCCCCCCCAGACACGCTGTCCCCACCCAGTGGCCAGACCTTCCCTTCCCAACAGGATCTGCTTGCTCCTCTGCTCGCCGGGGGGCAGATCCTGCACTGGGGCCTTCTGGGAAGAGAGAGCCCCATGCGCTCCAGATGTGCTTAGTGCAGTCACAGTTCAGGAGGGCTAAAACTCAGGCTTCTGTGCGCAAAGCCCCACTGGGTAGGGCGAGCCCAGCCCCGGCCTGGAGCAGAGCGCTGGGCCTTCCCTGGCAGCTGAAATGAAATGTACACACAGTGCTTTTCTGTCTCCTGGTGGGGCCAGGCCAACATCGGCCAGTGTGGAATGCTGGGGCTGCCTGCCCGAGCGGCTCCACGCCCTTGGCTGCCTGCTGAGAGGGGGCCGGGGAGACGGGGGGCACTACACCAAAGCAGCATGAAAATTAGAGGGGTGAGGTTGGGGGGGCACATTGAACCAAATGGGAAATACCCAGTGCTGTGAGTACTGGAGCAGAGCCGATACTGAGCATGGGCTTCATTTGTTCCCTCCTGATTACCGGCCAGCCCCTGCTTACTCACAGGTGGGTTTATAAAGCACAGGACCCCGGGTTCTCCAGCCATAGGCAAGTCACTCACGCTGAGGCTGTGACCGGGCAGCAGGGCCCCTCCTGCTCGCTATAACTACTCCAATTGGAAGCCCTTGGGGGCAGGGATGTCTCGGGGTTTGTAGCGCACCAAGCGCACTGGGGCTCCGGCACTATAAATAATTCCCATTTGGCTTCCTCTGCCCTGATGCTAAGGGCAATCAAGTTTGGCCCCTTCACTGCCAGCTGGATTTTGCTTCAGTAATCACAGGGTGCCCATCACCATAGTATCTGGGTTCCACAGGGTCTGAGCCCCTTGCTTGGACCCGGCTGAGTCTCCGCCTGTTGCTCCTGGCGGGTGGGCTGCCCTGTGCCTGAGAAGGCCTGTGCCTGTCTCTCTTCTCTGCAGTCTGGTCCCTCCCGAGAAATGCCAGCAGGACGGCGCCTGCCTGCTGCTCACAGTGTTCGACTACGACAAGGTGGGAGCCAACGACCTGGAAGGAGAAGCCTTTTTCCCACTCTGCGATGTGCCGGGGCTGACCGGAGACGAGGAAGCGGCTGACCCAGCCCGGGTGTCCCAGACCCGGTTACCGCTGATGCACCCCAAACCCACTGGTAGCCTTGGCTTTGTCTCCAGCTGCTCCCCTGCCCCCACCTTCCTCCCCTCCCTGGAGCTGCTTCCCTCGCTGTGCCGCCTTGGGCCAGTGACTTAACCTCTCTGCGCCTGGCGTCCCCAGCTGTGCCACCAGACAATCCAGTCGCGAGCCCTTCTCCTGCGGCAGGGTGCTCACGGGTGTGCAGCGCTCTCTGAGCGCTCGCCAGTGGGTGCTCACCTCGGATCTATGCCAGTGCCCTGTTATACTGAGCCCTGGGGCATGGACCCAGCTCTGTGCTGGCCTGGGGGGGAGGGACTTAGACGTGTCTCTGCTTTCTGATAGTGGGGGCCCATTGCAGATGGGGCACGTGCAGGGGCCCACCCCCGAGCACACCATAGAGTCTATGCTCTCGTGTCACTTTGGGGCAGCTGTAGCTCCCGGCCCGGCCCTGAACTCTGCTATGGCTGAAGCTGTAGCCCCCTCAGTCGTGTGCTTTGCTGTCGCTTTGAATCAGCCGTGGGGGCTGAATGGGGATTTCCTAGGAAGGACGCTTCCCTGGAAAGGGGAAGAAGAAGGGCTTGAATGCACCAGTCTCTCTGCTCCCCTTCTTTCTAACCCCTGCCTCTCTCACCTCACCCCAGGGGACCCACTCCTGAAGCTGCTGGAGTCCAGAAAAGGGGACAAGGAGGCACAGGCCTTTGTGAAGCTGCGCAAGCAGCGGGCGAAGCAGTCCAAGGAGAGTGTGTGATGACAGCTGGCCAGAGGGGAGCAGGCCTCAGCCACGGTAGCAGGGTCCAAATCACCACGCCAGTTGCAAAGAACTCCATCCAATCCCAGCCCCCTTGGCAGCAAAGGGGCTCCCGCCGAGGAGGATCCCGGGGGGTGAAGCTAGGCTGCGGCAGTCTCCGGTCCCAGCTGTTTGTGGAATTGACCTGGCTTCAGGCTGAGGATGGGGGGAGCCCTGTGCTGCTTCCCATCACAACCCAGCATCAGCAACCTTGGCTAGTCGGCAGCAGCTTGTCAGGTGCCAGCAGGGTGTGCGATGTGCCCTGGCTGTGTTCCCTGAGGCCATGCTGTACTCCACTCTCCAGGTGGTGCAGGAGGGGAAAATGGGGGGAGGCCAAAAAAAGCTGCAACCAAAGCCATTGGGGTGGGGGGGGGGGGGGTTGAAATCTATCCAGCTGGCCCTGCTGGAGCAGCAGCAGCTGTTTGCTCCTGCTCCAGGAGTTGCTGTCTAAGCAGCACGGAGCATGCCAGACTTCACTAGTGCTGGAGGGAGCAGAGCTGAAAGGGTGGGAAGGGGAGAGCTGCTGTCTAGGGTAAGCGCAGGACTCTGTCCCCGTGCAGCTACTGCAGCAGCCACAGTGGGGAAATCACTAGCACTCCTGCTGCAGAGCAGCGCCCCCCTGAATTCATCAAACCCAGGCCCCGTAAGTGCAGCTCTGGGCAAGGGCTGGGCCGTCTGTGGTCTGCTCAGCTGCTGCCGGCAGGTGCAGAGCGGGTGCCCTTTGCCTTAAAGGGACCGTGCCCACGCCTACTTCTCGCCAACGTTTTAGTTACTGTTACAAATAACTAAACTTCTCATCGTGGAAACACTGGGGGGGGGAGGGAAAGTGTTCATCTCGTTAGATAGCTTCCCCTCTCTGCTGCAAGGAAAAGTAGGTACCACACTGAGCTTTTACATCGCTGGCCCCGGGGCAGCTGCTCCTTTTGCCCCTTTTGCAGCGCTTTAAGCAGGGTCCTTTGCCGCAGCAGCCCTTTAATGTTGGCTGCGTACGGGCCAGTACTGGTGGCTACTTTTTACCGGTACACTATACCGGCCCACTTTCACTCCTACCTTCACTCAGTGATGGCAGGCGACTGGGTCAACGTCAGAGCGACCGAGAGGTGGGAGGAGTCGTCGTAATGGCCCAGCTTCACTGTGCCTCTGCTCCCCTTTCGTACCGTGAGGCTCGCACTCCCTGGCAGGGTGTGGTGCTACACGTGCTCACTGTTGTCACTCCAGACATGGCCCACTCGTAAGTCCCTGCATCAGCGTGGCTGTGGGCAGCTCCATTCTGTACTCACGAGGGAAGTGGGGCGCTCCAGCTAAGCCTACTTTAAGGTTCTCACAAATAAGCTATTCTTATTTAAAACAAAGCTACAGCCCTTTACAAGCTAACCCCCCGCTGTACAGTAACTGCTGCAAGTACTGTAAGGGAATAAGTTTGTGATTGCAGGTCAATGGTTCAACAAAAGTAAAAGCAATAAAGAGGAAACAGACTCCAGTTAACCTGTGGAACTCTCTGCTGCTGGGGGGACAAAATTATATACACAAGTATGTGATGCATGAGCACAGCAGAGCAGGGATGGGTGCTAAAATGACTAGCCAGGTCAAGGGTGGGAGAAATGGAGAATTTCCATTCCCTGGGCTAGGCCGACATTTTGATGTTTCCTTTTGTCCCGAATCAAAGTGCTCACAACAGTTCTGACAAATTCTATTTAGGAACTATCAACCCAACCATCCAGAAACCTACCTCAGCACCCCACCCCTGTGGACACGTTTTATTTCGATATGGTCCAAGCACTTCATTGTGGTGGTGTTAGTTTGACTTTTACATTTATTTAAAACAAACTCTAACCTAGTTAAGAACAGAAGAGTCAAAATGCTGCCACAGGGTTTTGTTAACTTTTCCTCAAACATTGACTAGTGTGCTGGGTTCCTGCCAAATGATTCCATTGTGTAGCACTGGCATGGTTGGCGGGAGGCACATTTTCAAGTGGCACCAGTGCTCGGGGGTGGGGCCCAGGTGGTTCTTTCCCACATGGCTGCCACACCGCAGCGAGGCATGTTTGGTTACAGGCCTGCGAGACCTAAGCCCAAACTCATCCAACACCCCGCTGGCTTCAGAGATGGAGGCTGCCGCTGCCCTGCGCTCGCTTCCAGAAGCTGGGGGACAGGAGCTGCAGCACAGAACCAGTGAACTGCCTTCCCTGCTCCAGGCAGCCATGAGCACACCCTGCAAGTCCTGAGGCCTAGCAGCTTGTGTCCTGGGATGAGGAGGTGGGCGCTGTAATAGCAGCTCCCTGAGCCTGACCCTCTGCAGGGTAGGCTATTGCCTGTTCCACCAAGCACTAGGTGTTCCCCCTGCCCCACTAGTGCCAGTCCTGCTCTGCCCCCTGCAGGCAGCTCTGCACTGGGCAGGGGAGCCCACACCCTGCTTACACTCTGGGCACCTGCAGGCAGCTCTGCGCTGGGCAGGGGAGCCCACACCCTGCTTACACTCTGGGCACCTGCAGGCAGCTCTGCACTGGGCAGGGGAGCCCACACCCTGCTTACACTCTGGGCAGCAAATCTGAGTCCTTAACCCACTCCTGTAGGTCAGGCGAAACGCAGCGGCAGCCAGCTCCTTGCACCTACACGACCCCAGCGTGGCGCCCCATGCCTCGGTCAGGGTCAGCCTGCCACAAACCCAGGGCTTGAGGTGCCTCCCACCTGCATCAGTGTAACTATTGCCCTAGTGGGGGCAAGGGCAGAATCAGGCTTCCTGTGATGTTGCGGTGCTGCATGGAACAGCTAGAACCCATATGGGGGGGGCGGCAGGATGCTAAAATACACAGCTTGGGAGGGGAGGGGCAACAGCAAATTCCCTGTACACTCCCCGAGCACCTGCCTCGCCCCCAAACCTGGGCAGAAGCCTATTGCATCAGGGCCTATGTAGGTGCCCTGAAATACAGGTACAGGCCAGCAGTGGGAGCAGATTACTTAGGCCGCAGCTCTGGTGCAGACTTGTTGTTTCTAGGGTAACAGCCACCCGCAGTCCCCCCCACCCCAATGCTCACCATGAACCCTGGGGTTTAACCAGCCAGTGCTGCCACAAAAGCTGAAAATCACAGAGCAGCGGCGCTGGTTTCAAACCACTTTCCTCTCTCCTGCCAGGAATCTGCTCCCCGTCAGTAAAGTGCCGGGGCGTGGGGTGGGTGTGAGCCCCAGCTGCCAATGCAGCGCATGTGGGGATGAGCCAACACAGGGCCACTGCTTGAGGCCCCTGGGCAGAGGCCTGCCTCTGGCAAAGCACTTAGTGGTGCTCGGCCTACCCCGGAGCTGGCTGAGCGGCACAAGCCCAGCCCTATAATTTAGCCTCCCGTGGTGGCGCGCCTGGGCAGGGCTGTCAGGNGGGGGGCCCCCCCCCCCCCCCCCCCGCACACACACACACACACCGCTGTGCCCCGCTTTCCCCCGCCCCCCCTCATTCAGGGGACTGACCTCCCCCCCGCTGTGTCCCAATTGGGCAGCCGCTGCATCAGCTCCCCCCAGCCTGGCTCTGCAGGTGAGTCCGGGGGATGGGGGGAGCAGGGGTGGCGAGCCGGTGGGCGGGGGAAAGACAGGACGGGATAAGTGGGGCAGGGGCAGGGGCGGGGCCTCAAATGACGAGCTGGGGGCGGGGCCTTGGGGGAGGGGGGGTGTTTGGTTGTCAGGGCTTAAAGTTGGCAACCCTACTGCTGGGCGTGACCTGGCCTAAAAGCAGCCCTTGCCTCTTGGGGATTTCCTCCCTTGTGTTGTGGAGGAGGGGAGGCCGCGCCAGTGGCTGCCTGTAGGAAAAGCGCCCTGAGGCGTCCATTCAGCAGCCACTAGACCAAGTCAAATGCTGTGTCTTTTCTACTGCCCAGGACCCAAGGGCCGCTGGGGGCACACGCTGTGCAGTAGCCTTTGCTCCAGCGCACAGTAAAGGCATTCGGCTCCATGCAGGGATGAGCCCCACAGGTCAACACACCGTTTGTTACCAGGTCCAGGCAGCTCCCCGCCCTTGGCACGAGCAAAGGCCACTCGCCGACTCTTTTGCACTGACACCTGCTGTAAGGGGTTCACCAGCCAGCCAAGGCGTGACCGTGCCTGACAGCGCCCTAGGCACAGCATCGCTCAGGGCTGGGGCCAGATTTCAGCGGGCGGCTACGGACGCTTAATGACTTACTCCAGCCCATGCCAAGTTGCCTGTTGGAAACCTGACAGTGAGCCAGGGCTGCTGAGAGGCACCCGAGATGCAGAACCAAACAACATTTGGTGGCTGAGAGGTGGCAACACCTTACCTACTTAGTACCATTTAAAAATAACGTTGCCCTTGGAGCTACTCCAGGCCAGGAAAGAGGTGAACCCACCACAGAGGCCATGCAGTGTTATTTTTAGTCCTCCTCTAACTCTCGCTAGAAGCATGGCTTTGGCAGGGACTTTGCCACGTTGACTCCGAAGGCTTGGGGGAAAATGTTGGGCGCTGGGACGACACAGGAGATTGTCTCCCACTCTAAGTGGAAATGGTGATGGGTGTCTCTTGGCCTTCCTGTTACTCAGACAAGCTTGTTACCAACCCCTGCAAACGGTTCACCTAGTAACAGCCCCCATGCCGTAGGAGATGAACACAAGGTGTAATTAAACACCGTTATTAATGATTGCTGCGGTGCAGCTGTGGTGGACGAGGGAGCAGTTGGCCACCTAGTGACTGGATGCCTCTTAGAGAGATTAGCTACTGAACTGACCACCAGTGGCTGATACTAGTGTCAGCAGAGCAGCAGAGAGCGCGGAGGCAACCTGGCTGCCTTTTCAGGGTGCTGTATGGGTCTTGTGAGTGAAGCTCTCTGGGATCTTTCGTGAGCAATGTGGGCTATTGAAATAGAGGCCAGACCTTCCCAAGGTGACAGACAATTTTGGATGCAAATTAGAGGCATCTTAAACAGCCTGTGGCTTCCTGAAAATTTCAGCCTTCTTAGGGTGTCTCAAGTTGGGCACCAAAAATCACAAGTGACTTTGGCAAATCTTGATCAGCCCCTCTCATTACAGCAGCAGCGAAATCCAGATCCAGGGCAGCACCCGTGCTCAGGGGGTGCTGAGCTGGCTCCAAGAGTCACACCCAATCCAAGTGGCCTGCTAGTGAGCTGTTAAGTCTTTGACTTGCTTTAGCTTGAACTCCGGGACAGTGGTGCCCTGAAGGGAACCCAGGCTCTGAGCTCAGGCCATTTGTCCTGGGGTGCTTTCTTGCATGGCTCCAGCAGGATAAAGTTCAATGCACAAGAGGCATTTGAATAATAAAAAAGGTAGAGTCTGGGGGAGGGTATGGGAAAACTGCACAAGACACTCCAGCCCCTAATGCACCAGGGGGTGGGGGAATAGAGATGCTGCATGGGCCCGCTCCAACCCTGGGGGTTGGACTAGATGACCTCCTGAGGTCCCTTCCAACCCTGAGATTCTATGAACCCCTGACACATCATGGTGGGGATGGGAACCCTGCATGAGCCCCTCCAGCCCCACACAGAGCCAGGAAAATGCTGCAGTGCCCCCACCTAGTTCCTAACACACATAAGGCCTGATCCAAAGGCCAGTGACATCTGTATTAAAAATGCATTTTCCAAAGATCTTCATTCTCTGTGACAGCTGCCATCTTCCACGCCACCAATGTACCCTTATAGTGCCTTTCATTCAAGGATCTCACCGTGCTTTTAATGCTATTTCACACAGAAAGTCAGTGGCAAATTTGGGAACAGATCCAAGGTCCCACTCCCAGGGTCCTGCTCTAACACTGCCTTTGATACTTTTACTGATTACATCATGGGACCGCTTCTTCACCCACGCTGTGATCTCATTCCTCTTGAAGAAGGAATTTGAGACCTGATCTCTCAACCAAGCCCACGAATCTGGCTAGTTTGGAGGCACCTGCCAAGAGTCTCATGTGGCTCAGTCATTCCATCGATGGGACTATCTCAGCCCTGTTACATATTATCGTATAGATACATCATGATTGTAAACTCTTTGGGGGAGGAATGTGAGCTACAGAGCTGTCTGGGAGGTGCCCAGCCTCTCTTAGCGCTGTATCCCAATGAGCTGGGTCTGTAATTGGCTTCATTTCAGGAACTCTTTCGCTCCCAAGAGCAGGGCCAAGGCGCACGGAAAGTTCACCCCACTGCCCGGATGCACTGTGCGCACATACACACACAAGCTGCTTGGGTTTTTTTTATTAGCAAAAAAATAAAAATTTATTGTCCTCTAGAAAATCCATCCTGCCCTTGGAAACTGTGACACAGATTGCATTCCTTCCAGCCCCACATGCAAATTCACTCTGCCGAGAAAAAGAGTCTAAGCCAGGTTTCCGACAGCCAAAACACGTATTTACAGAATACGAGAAAGAACGACAGCTGAAATCACAGTCTATACATGGAATCAACAACACATTGTACACACCACGGATTACCATTCTGCCACCGTCTACACAGACTGAGGGATGCTCCTTCCCAATGCTTCTTCTCCGGGAAGTCCAAGAGAGAGATTGGTCAAGAACTGCCACCAGATCTACTGTAGTGTGTATTGTTTAACGCATTTATTTTGTTTTAACATCGGAAGCTACAGAGTGGGGAAGCCCCATAGATATCTTTAATCCACAGTCACTAATTTGCAGGAATACTTCACTTTTGCAATACTTTTCTTGACACCAGTAACATCTATTTTCGGTTTGCAGTGCTCCAGGGATTATTATAATCCTGGAGGAAAACACTGGTAAGAATATTCTGCCTTCTGGGAGGAGGAAGAGGGAACAAGAGGATGAACTGTGGCTAGTGGAACACCAATGAATTACTGAGTCCATTCAGCGTTAAACTCTTCCTCACACGGTGAGGAATTCTCTTCATTGTCTGAACTGTGCAAGCCCTTGCTAGTGGCTCAGATTAAGCTTTGGAGATGTATGGAAAGTATAAACCCCTTCTGTATGAGAACAGCTGCAGAGATCCCTTTGGGGGAAGATAAAATGTGCTCCCTAGTTGGGCCATTTCCCCGTATCACCTGACTACTATGCCACATACCCCTCTGCCACAGTTTGGGTTTGGCTGGGTGTCCATATGGTCAGGAGATGAGCTAAGCATGGTATGTAAATGCACTGTAGCCTCCCAAACATGGAGAAATGCTCAGGCTCATAGCTATTCTCTAAGGAGATTTTCTAGCATTTATATATATATATGTAAGTATGTATGTAGAATATTGTTGCTCTAATTCATCTGTTTCAAGTGGACAGACTTGTATATTTTTCATAATAAAGTACAAGTTTATTGACCTTTAAGAATACTGTGGTTTCACAACACAATTAATACTCCCTTCCCTCAAATCATGGCTAGGAAACTGCCAAGCAGGCAGAATTAGTCATTGAGGTCAGCATTTCTAATGAACCCTTCCAACCCTACTTATCCAATAAGGACTCTGTGTAGAGGGGTGGAAGCTATGGGGGGTGTTCCCAGACATGCCCTATCTATTTAGCATCAGCCAACTGTGCGGCTAATTCAGAAGGGCTGGAAATTGTCCACTTTGACTAAGACTTTTTTTCTTTTCTTTTAATGTGACTCAGTCCATAAAAGGGTCCCTTTGGTCTGATTTAATTATTCCATTCATTACACTATGGACTTTTCTGCTCCAAAATACACAGCATGTGACAATACATTAGAGGGGCTGGATGCATTAGCACCAATATTTCAGCAGGCCCCTCTTTTTATAACACACAAAAGCTGACCACAGAATTCTGTTGCTTTAAGAGCAGCACAGTGGCTCCATGCAGGTATCACCTGGCTCAGATGATGTAAAGTCAACAGCTGCTAGAAAGAGTCAGAGCCTTTACCCTTTTTTTTGCCCCCACCCCCCAACTCACTCTTATTTTCTTATTTTCTTACTAATTTCTAGCAAGAAAAGGGCCCCAACATTATTTATCAAATACACAAAGATCAATTTCTCTGTTCCATCTGGAGCAAAAGAAATCATTCACATTTCAGCTATTTCATGTTTTGAAAGAGCAGCAATTAAAAATTCATAGAAACCTAGATTTTAAAAGCCTTTGTTGAAGGACCAGAGGAAGGAGAGAAAAAGTCACTGTGTTTGTACAAAGAGAGAGTCAAAATACACTGTATTGGGGAGGAGAGTCACACTTCACACCTGGTGCTAATCCCGTCAACCTGTTCTGCTATGATTGGTGTGGGGCAGGGGAGAATCAGGATTTGAGGGCAGGGAGGGGGAGGATTTAGATTCTTTCCAATTTGGATTCTTTGGTCCTTCAGGATACAGAGAAACTGTGTTTTGCTCAGAAGGCAAACTATGTAGTTCTCCAGGTTGGAATTTCTCTTGTACCACACTTGGCTAAGCAATCTGCCAATGGGGAAAAGTCTGATCCCCCCAGCATGACAAACTAGTTCTGCATTACTGAGGAATTACCAAATCCTAATGGGACAGACATGAGTATGCTGATCATGGGTCAATGTTACTTTGGGAGGAGAGGGGAACACATCCATAGAACCTCCCCTGTGGGAATCAGTTGCAATTATGCAGCCAGTTCTCTGGACAAACTGATTTGTCCAAAGAGCACGGGGTCACAATGGACAATCCTACAGGAAGGAGAGTAATAAACCACAATGTTAACAAAAACAAACATTACAAACTAATTTCCATCCAGTTGCCACGTGGGCTAATCAGCTTCAGAGCTTATAAATAGTACAGACCTGATTCAAGAGTTTATTTCCTATTATTTTTCCACTAGTTACCAAAACAGTTTAGTAAATTTCATTTTCATTGGGTTTTTCCTTCCCCCTTTTTTTTGTGGTTTTTCATTTGTTTTTAAAAAAGAATGTTCATACATTTTAACAAATGATCTTTCCTTAAGATCAAACTGAGGCAGGTTTGCAGGCCTTTGAGACCAGTCCCACCTCATGGCACAGACATTCAAAGGCTATAACCAAACAACATAGCCACAATAGTCACCCAGCAGTATCGCTCCATACAACAAAAATTAAAAAATTGATGCTAGTTGCAATAAAATACACATGGAAAAAAGCATTTTTACCAAAAACAAGTTAATGGGGGGGGGGAGGACTACACAGAGCTGCACTTAGAGATCATCTGGGAATGCATATTAATCCCTTCCCTGCAGAGGAAGGATGGAATCATGGAAGCAAATCTAATTATTTCCTTGCATTAAATACGAAATACTTTGAAAGTCTCTGGTAACAGTTTAATTGTTCCTATTAACAACCATGGGCTGCTGGGGTTTGCGGTGCACTTCCAGGGTGGGGAAGGTGGGTAAACTAGCCCAAAACACCCAGAACCAGAAGTCACTGATGGGATTAAAGACCCAATCCTGCAGTTTTTAATGCAGATAAAACTCCCAGACATGGAGGTTACTGTCCTTTCAGACAGAACGGATATTTTTCAATGTGTGTTATAGTGTCTAGAGGCTGCCTGCAGTAGGTGCATTAAAAAATGCTTACGAGAGAAAGAGAGACTCTGATGGGAGTTTTGCCGCTGCAGATACTGCAGGATTGAGCCACAAATGGGTAATAATACAACAGTGTCAAACTCAGGCCTCAGATACGCACACACTGTGAGCCATGCATTTGTACCTGAGAGCAGAGTTTGCCCCATTAACGTCAGCCTGTTTGCAGTGCCTGTTCAGAGCTGTGAGACCCAGTGCCCCACAGCCTGCCCGCCCCATACGGCGAAAGAGAATACAAACGAATTAATAACCTGGTTGGCCAGTTGGTTGGAAACCCAGCAGGTTATTGCCTCCCCCTGAAATCAGAAGTCAATTTACGCTTACGAAATGGTTGTAGAAAAGCTCAGCTACTAGACAGGGTCCTGGCCAGTGGCATTTTGTTTTTCCTGGAGGGAAAAAATGAACTTGAACATTTGTTGCTGGTGTAGGGCTAATCTGGAGGTTCCCCCCTCTCTCCTTCCCCACCATACTAACCTAGGAGTAAATTGCAACGCCAGCCCAAGTGAACAAGTAGAAGGTAGCATGAGCTCCCCTGCTGATGGGTGCTGGGAGGTAAAGATCCATGGTGCTCACAGCAGGTCAGATCCCCTAGAAGGATCCAGCCAGACTTTGCAGAAAGCTGCATGTCCAAGAGATGAACCTGCACAGCAGGAGGTGGGAGAGTGAAAGAGAGCCCAAGGACACCGGAAGATTTTCCTTGCAACAAGGAAAAGGAATGTCTTGGAAAAGGAAGTGTGTTCATGGGACCCGAGTACCTCCTTTCCCTTCTGTCCCCATTACCAGAAGGAGACTGAGTTTGGTGGCACCATATATTTCCTGTTACACTCCCCAGGTCTAGCTGCTGTCTGCTAGACACCTGCAGGTTAGACTCTATTGCTAACTCCACCAAGTCACCAGGAATGTTTGTACACAATGGTTGGTGGTTTGAGGATTTTCAATGTCCAGTTGAAATTAAAGTTCTTTTCCTTTCTCAACTGACATGGTATCTTGTCCCAGTAACTGTATAATTACCCTGTGGAACTCTCTGCCACTGGACATTACTGAGCAAACTAGCTTTAGTAAAGTTTCAAATCAGTGTTATGTATGTGAATAAGAATAGTATCTGCAGTTACACTAGCTAAGTTTAAAAGTCACAAGTGTTATCAAATATCATGCTTCAGGGCATAAAGCGGTCAGCTGTGATCAGGAAGAAATAACTTACACCTGTCTGCAGCCTCTGGCATTGGCCACTGTTCAAGGCTGGAATAGATGGAGCAGTGATTTGCTCCATGATGGAAATTATTTTGTTGCCACCGGCATAATGTTGTGTCAACAGCATGAGTACTAGTGGCACCTGTAGCAAGAGTGCAGCTGAGGAAGTGCAGACGGAGCATTTATCATTGTCCTGCGAACTGCCTGCCTGTTTGGGCTGAACAACCCAATAGTGACACAGAAATAAGTGGGTTGGTGTGGATACCTCTGTTTATCATGGCCCAGTAATGGCTCTGCCCATGGAAGGAGAACCCCTCACAGAGATCTTCTGAGAATTCATTCCTGAAAGTGCTAAATATTAACCAGATGCACTGGCAGAGAAAAATTACAAACTTCCTGGGTTCTGATCCCTGCCTCAGAACCCAGGAGCTCAGGCTTCACCTTCACCCACCAGAAAATCATGGAGAGCACAGAGCTGTGGGAACCCTGTTATCCTTGAGGCAGTGACACAGGAAATATCTGGCCAGTTCAAGTAGGGTCATCACCTCACAGCTCATCTCCCAACCTGACATTCTCACTCACCAATTGGAATCTCTTCCACATGCATCAGCAATTACAAAGCAAGTCCCCAGACTACCATCCGACCTGAAGCTGAAATACATCTCGACAAGACGCCACCAGGGGGAGAGACAGAACCTGTGGTTCCACCTCCCTTCTATGGATTAGCCTTAGCTTGCCGTCTAGGCAGTATTTCTAAGGACTCTCAAACCCAGGACCCCCAAACATACCTACAGTGTACACTAGCCACTGGCCTGGCCTGGCCTGAGTTGCTTTAAATTCAGTATTTTTTCCCTTTTCTTGTTTTCTTACAAATATACAAATTGTGTAAAAAAAACTTCTAAAAAGTGAACTTTGTTGTTTAAATGGACAGGCAAAGTTCTTGTATATTCAGAGATCAGCAAGCATCTGAGTGAGCAAAGCTCTAACCCAGCAGACACCCAACAGGGCTTCTGTCAGTGGGGATGGCTTTAACAAGCTGGGTCAGTAAAAGAGTGAAGGTTTGAAGACATGATCAAGCAATGGGAATTCATCTCCTTCCTCCGCCATGGAGTCCAACCCTCACTCTGGAAAGCACCTGGAGGCCCCTCTCCCCAACTCCAAAACCCCCCAAATAGTCAAAAATTTGTTATATCCTAAATAGAAAAGAGGAAAAACACAGACTCTTTGCAAATGGCCCTTTGTGCTGTATTAAAAACAGCCCTCAAAGTTCCTAAACAGTTAGAATTAGTGGGGAGTGGGAGAGGGGCAGTTTAGATGGGGGATGTAAAATATTAAAAAGTGCTCTGCAACTAATTTTTGTTTTTTTTATATATATATATATAAAGTTAAAAAGTTCTATGTGATATGAGAAACCAAGTGTCCTTGAAGGGTCACGATTGGAGAGTGTGTGGCCTGTTGGGATGGCAGATGGGGCATTCGCCCTCCTCGGCACACATTTCACACAGCACGGCATGTTGGCACTGTAACACCACCCGGTTCTCCTCCTGACACTTAAGACATTTCACTGATTGCATCTGAAATACTGCCTGCAAGAGAGGACAAACCAAAACACAAGCATCACAAACCTGCACACGGTGGAGTATATTCCCATCAGCTTTGTGAAGTGAAAGTGAGGCAGCACAGACTGGTGTATTGAGAGCTGGGTTCCTGGGTACTTTTAGGTTCTATTCCCTGACCTACTTAGATTTAAAATTGTACTCTAGCTATAGCCCTGGTCTCTGTAGCTGTAGAGACCAGGGCAACAGCATTTGTTTAATCTGGTTATAACTCAGTTTGACTATATTCACTCAGGCTGAGCAAAAAAGTTGCTAACTTCTGTTTTGGCTGGATAGACAAGGCCTTAAATCTCTACAGACCAATTGGAAAGTAAGAGTTAAGCGAAATGCTCCCACCCCAAGGTCCCTCATGCTCACCTTGTCGACTCTCTCCAGGTTGGCGCGCAGCTGTTTCTGTAGGGTGTACAGTGTGGAGAGTGAGAGGGTCTCTAGATCAGAGAATGAGCGCAGGAGCTGGGGGTCCTGGCCAGCATGGATCCTCTCCAGCTCCTCCTGGAGTTTCTTCACTTGCAGCTCCAGGGCTTCCCTCTGCTCCCGGGCCAGCTCACATTCCATGTTGGCTGTGCTGGCACGATCGTTCGCTTCCTCTGCTTCCTTCTTCCAAGCATCACATGCCTGCAAGTCCGAGCAAAAAGAGAGTCAGTATAAATTCTCTGCCAGCATCCAAGACCAGCTGAGACTCCCTTTTATACTTATCTACCTATTTAGATTCACACCAATTTACCAACATGAAATTTACACCCCCTTAAAGTCAGTGGGCCAGATTCCAAGGTGGTGTGTGCACTGGCATAACTTGAATGCCGAGAGACCAAAGGAGAGTTGTAGCAAAAAAAAGTGGCTAACTGAAGGATGTAAGAAAGTGCAAGTTAAATCATTGCTACTCTCTGCAGTAACTAAGGCCGTGGCTACATGGGAAAGTTACACTGGTTTAATTAAGGTGTGATTTTACACCAATTTAATTAAACTGCTGTGAGCCTCTGTATGGAGATTCTTATTTCTGTTTAAAAGTGGCTGCTTTCAGTTTAGCTTAAACGGATTCCTAATTGACTATGCTAACATGAAATAAACTTGCTTTAAACTGAAATACGAAGTGTCCACATAGTCTTTTGTGCCACTTTAACTAAATCGGTTTAAGATGGCACCTTTTGTTAAACTGGTGCAACTTTAGTGTGTAGACAAGGCCGTATACCATTCCAGCTCCTAAGCACATGAAGTACACCAGCTCTCATTCCCTTACTCATTGGTAAGTGGGTGTAAAGCGGTCTAAGGGATTCTGGCTCTAAGAGGATCTGAATTACATCACCTTACATCATCTCTATGTTTGAAAAGCCTCTTTGGCTATGCCTTGACATCCCGTTGTCACATCCCCTGCAAATTGCACTGTACCTGTTTGGCTTGTTTCCAGGACTCCTCCCACTGCTTAATTGTGCTGTTGGCTTCATCCAGTTCTTGTCGCAGTCTCGTCAGCTCAGCAGCACCTGGACCTGACAGAAACGCAGGTGAGGTACTGGGCGAAAAACTCCCAGAAGCAAAGTGCTCCCATATGCTGCTGTTCATCCCATTTAAACCTGTTTCACGAGGAGACAGAGAGGGTTATGTCACAGGTGTTGGAGGTTTCCCCACTTGTTCCCTGCCCCTGTGAAATCCAGGGCTCACAGTGAATGTTTAGGAGGCAGAGGATTGTTTTAGGAACCAGTTCACTCCTTCAGGAGATAGTCATCCATTTGGGGACAGCAATGCTCACATACTGAAGGTCTCACACTTTTAGGTAGCTGAGTGTGTAGTTTGGGAACTGACGTCTCCTGCCGCCAGACAGAAGCTCCCCTTGAATGTGGCTCTGTCTACACAGGCTCTAAAGGGGAGTTTTTCAATCAAGTTAGCTTACCCCAACTGAAATCCCCCAGTTTGCACCTGTGACAGACAGTTTAACTTCCTCAAGATCATTTCAGCTTCTCATGCAGTAGCCTCGTTAGCCTTACGCTAGCTCAGCAGTTCTCAAACTTCATTGCACCGCGACCCACTTCTAACAACAAAAACTACTACATGACCCCCAGAGGGGGGAACTGAAGCCTGAGCCTGCCCGAGCCCCACTGCCCTGGGCCTTCAGCCCTGGGTGGGGGGCCTGTAACCTGAGCCCCGCCACCCAAGGCTGAAGCTGAAGCCTGAGCTCCGCCGCCCAGGGCTGAAGCTATCAGGTTTGGGCTTGGGCCCCGGGCGGTGGGGCTTGGGCCCCGATGGTGGGGCTCGGACTTGGGCCCCGGGCTCCAGGAAGTCTAATGCCAACCCTGGTGACCCCATTAAAATGGGGTCATTGGGCATCTCGACCAAGAGTTTGAGAACCGCTGCGCTACCTCGCCTGCAAACACCCACTTTGTTTGCCTGTGTAGACAAAGCCAGGTGTGACTTCTCCTTCGGATTCCACAGTAAGCAAATCAGTGCCACGCATGCCATCTTCGAGCACTAAGAGGGCAGTGATCTAGCTATAGCCACATTCCTAGCCTAGCATATTCAAACCCATTTCCCCTCTCAAAGTAGGACTCAGGGCCTTGGGTGACACAGTGGAAGGAAATATATGATAAACAAGGCCGCACATTGGTCATGGAATCCAGGATTTGTGTCTTGCCAATAAAAAAGTCTCTGTTTTTACTCAGAATGAACCTCTGCAGCCCTCATCCAGGGCAGAATCAACAAGAAGCTGAGGGATGACTGGTGTACACACAGCAGAGAGCTCTGGGTACTCAGGCCTTGTCTTCTCACCAGCTTGCACCAGTTTAATGAAAGGGTTGTTTAAAAGTGATGTAGTTTAGAAGTGATTTAGTGGCAAATCCCTGTGTGGACACTCTTAAATCAATTTAAACTTGTCTTATATAGATTTATCTTAATTCAATTTCTAACTGCATTAAGCAGAATTGATATAAGTCAGGTTTAAATCAATGTAAGAGTGTCCACACAGGGGTTTGCACCAGTTTAACTCAAACTAATTTAAAGATCAAATTTAAGTTAAACCAGTGCATACATCTCAGTCAGAAGCAGCACTCAAGAACCAAGAAGCTGGTTACCCTTGCTGGGCATCTCAAACCCAGTGTCAGAAACTGGTTAGTTTGGGGTCTCTACTGCTTCTTTCAGGGCTTGTCTACACTAGAATGTTGTACCACTTTAACTAAATTATAAAAGTAACACAACGCCCTAGTGCACATGCAATTATAATGGTGGAAAGGTGCCTTAAGCTGGTATAGCTTATTCCTGTATGGGAAGGGGAATAAACTATACGGTGTCAGGCACTTTTATAGCAGTATAACTGCATCCACACTAGAGGTGGTATAATTATTTTGGCAAAAAAAATAATCCCACCACAACCGACATAGTTATGCCGGTTCAAAAACTGTCTCTGGCTTCCCACAGCTCCCATCTCCTGCCTCTAAGGAGGGAATGTCTGTCCATTTGCCCTCCTGCTGGTAAAGCAAAAGGATTAGCAGTGGGGGAAAGGGAGCCCTACAGAAGTTTAATATTTTATTTTTATTACTGTTCTAGATTTCTTGAAAGGGAATTTGGCAATGATTAGGTTGCTGGTGTGCTGATACCACAGCCTATCATGCTGACAATGAAGTCTCATTGTTTCCTTGTACTCCCCTGCCTGTCTGGCTCCATCTGTTGTCTCTTGTCTGGGACTGTAAGCTCCCTGGGGCAGAGACCATTTTTTCTGTGTTTGTACAGCAGCTAGCACTCTGGGTCCATGACTAGGGCTCCTAGGCACTACAGTAATACAAATAATAAATAAATAAATAAATAAATACAAATAGTAACTATTCACACTAGGCATTCTATCTCGGCTGCATTCAATGAGCTTTATGGACAAGTCCTACATTCTAAATCGGTAAGTTACTATGTCAAAAAACCTTATCAAAAGCTGAAAAGACTCAAATTATCCCCACTCCTCTACTGTGTTCTAAGATGTATTTTGCTTTAAAAGAAAAATTCAGATCACTAAATGCATTTTGCAATTTTATTCCATTTATTTGATTCTGCACTCTGTGTGGTACACTCTGTGTGGTTATATGAATACAAGCTATTTAACACTTTTCTGCTGAAATAAAAAGTATAGCTTTATTAAAATAATGTTTTCTGTTATGTTTCCCTTTTCTTACTGAAATTGTGACTTTTCCCATGATAAAAACCAACTGTAATTAAACACGATTGCCTTCTGATAGGTCTTTTCTCATTAATGTCATTGTATAAGCCGTTCAAGCAAGACCAAAAAGGCTTGTTCTGAACAAGCAAAGAATGTGATTGCAAGATATGAGACACAGCGTTGTTAGATGCATGAAGCAACAGATTAGCAAAGCATTTAGCTACTTCACTGAGATTTAGCATTGAAAATTAAAAAATCTCCCAAGTTTGATAAGTGCTCTCTCACTATTGTCTAAAGGAAGCCCTGTTGTCTGTTGTTGTTGTCAGACACATTGATAACAAAAGAGTCACTGTAACATTCAGCCAATCAAATTATTTGATTTCTTGAAATATCTGTGGGTTCTTAACAGAGCCTGCTCCCCCATTCTGCCTGTGTTGTGCCGCTCACAGCCCTCAGTGTAGGGGGCACACCTTTGGGAGTGGAGGTGGGGATGGAAGGGAATGTGGCTGGAGCACTGCTGCACTCTGCTGAGCCCAGGTTATAGAATGGCAATATGAAGGGAACTGCAGCTGGGCATATTAATGGGCAGCAGGTTTAAAACAAATAAAAGGAAGTTCTTCTTCACACAGTGCACAGTCAACTTGTGGAACTCCTTGCCTGAGGAGGTTGTGAAGGCTAGGACTATAACAGGGTTTAAAAGAGAACTGGATAAATTCATGGAGGTTAAGTCCATTAATGGCTATTAGCCAGGATGGGTAAGGAATGGTGTCCCTAGTCTCTGTTTGTCAGAGGGTGGTGATGGACGGCAGGAGAGAGATCATTTGATCATTACCTGTTAGGTTCACTCCTCTGGGGCACCTGGCATTGGCCACTGTCGGTAGACAGGATACTGGGCTGGATGGACCTTTGGTCTGACCCGGTACGGCCTTTCTTATGTTCTTATATTCTACAGTATGCTTGAGGATGCTCTTAATTACTCCAAGGGCCAGTCCAGCCCCCGTTTGTTCCCAAGAACTGAAGGTGGCCTAAAACCATCTTCCCTTCTCCACCTCAGCTCTGTTGCGCTGAGGATTTAAGCTATAATCACTCGCCCTAAGCTCTGAGCAGAAAGAGATGCAGTCTATTTGTTTGAGCACAAGATGGGGAGCCAGGAACTCCCAAGTTCTCACCTCAGCAAGTCATCATTAATGCTATGTGAACTTGGGCAAGTCACTTAACCTTTCTTCTTCAATTTCTCTATTTGTAGAATGGGGATATTTGCTCTCTCTAACACAGAAGTGCTGTGAAGATTCATTAATTACATGTTGGTAAAGCAGCTTGCAGTATTGTTGTTATTATGGGAAGGAGAGGTATAAATGGCAACACTGAAATAAGACATTCAAATTAAAGTTAACTTAAAAGAAAATACTTACATGGTATAGACACGTATGTACATGTAACACACACACTGTGCATTTACCTAATGATCCATGAGAAGCTGATGTCCCCAAGAATGTGTTTTCTGATTGGCTTAAGTGTCCCTGGGGCTGATGGAGGAAATGCGATGATAGGCTGACCGGTGGAGAAGGAGAGGCAGAGTGAAAAGAGGCAGAACTTCCAAGGGAACCAGGGATATTTACAGGAGCAGAACTTTGCAGCAAACTCCCACCTGGACAAAGAACACACAAAGAGGATGGGAATGTATGATCATGAAGTATGGGCCAGAGCACAGCACAGGAGTTTAGAACAGCAGATGTTAGCTTCCCTCTCCTTATCAAAAAGGGGAGCCCTGGGAATTCCCACTATTTCCCTTCTACATTACACAGCTCTCAACCTTCAGAAGGGGCACTGCGGCCAGCATCCTTCTGGCCAGGTAGGACCAGATGTGACTCCCTTCAGAGTACGCCAAGACTGCTGGTCAACTGGCCAAAGCAGAGAGAGGCACTCCCTCCAGACCCTGAATGCGCTTCCCCTGCAGAGTTCACAGTCCCTGCCAGCCTATGGAAGACCATTTGTTTTAGATATCAAGTGAGCAGCTTTGGAATGAAAATTCACTTGCAAAATTTGCTCTTCCTTTTTTTTAATACCAATAAACTACCGGCAGTCACCAGGAAGAGGATCACATCACCACTCGGTCAATCTAAAATGAGCAACTGGCTTCAGCTGTACTTGAAAGCTTGCATCTAGTGGTAACAGAGTCGAGCTCCACTACACCAGAGAGCAGTCTCCTCCTGCTGCACAGATAGCGCCAAAGAATTTTCTCCCCGCCCCCTTCCATTTTGCACTGATATATCTCAGCTTAAAAGGCAATGGTTAACACCCAGACCTAAAGGGAGTGACAGAAAGATCACAATTCCTCTATTCCATGCTTCTTGTCTCTCTAGGCCAACAAGGCTGAGCTGTGGCAGGAATGGGGCCCTCAGAGCACACAGAATCTGGATATTTAATCAGTATGTTGATCCTTTGAGGGGGATCGGATCTAAAATCGTCCACAGAATAGAATTTGGTTTCTCAGGTAAGGTTCTGAGCAGTAGCTGCATAGGCAAATAATAGCCATTATGGAGCGAGCATTGGCTCATACAGAAGAACCTGTTTCACTGAGTATGGGAATGGTGGCAGCTAGCCACCAATGCTCTCTGCAAAGAGTCCTGAGATCTATAACTTTCAAGCCACTAGAGACAGGCAAAATGGACCTTGGTTCAAATGTCACATACAGAAGATGAGACATACATTGTATGCTTTGATATAAGGCCATACGCTATCAAATGATCCTGTGACAGTAGAACAGTATTGCCAGGTCACTGGGTTCCCTGTGACTTTTCCTGGAATTTTCCTCAGGAGATGTGAGTTGCTATATTTTCAGCTGTTTTTATAGCTACCCGACACATTTTAGATGGTCGGTGTTTACAGACCAAGACAAACAAAACATGCTCATCTCAGAAACATTCCTAGGCCACTGGCAAGAACTCATCTCTGCTAGGCATGGCGAGTGATCTTTTGCTCTCAGGACTCTCACTGGTTGCCTGAGTTAGTTACAACTGTGGCTTCCAACCAATGAATCTTTTTTGAGGCTGGTTTTAGAGCTTTGTGGGCTGGTTCAGCCTAGCTGATCTGGCAACACTGCTTGGCAGACGATCACAGAAAGCTCTGTTGCTTTCATGTACCTATCATGATGCCACTCGTGTGGGGCATCGTGCTGCTGTCAAATGTCTTCTCCAGGGCAGCCACTCCGAATTCGTTCAGGTCCAGGTCATCCAAGGCAGATTCTGCCGGACACAGAGGTACCAATTATGTTACAAAGGACCAACAACTTCAAGAGATAGTGTGGCCCAAAGAGCCTACATACTGCAACAGCCATTGCTGTCTACTGGACAGTGTACTCAGCCCTTCTCTCGATCCTGTGCAGTCGCTATTAAATGATTCGTTGTGAGTGCAACAGGCAGCTTTTCATATTGGTTTCCGTTGCCTGACCGGATTCCCCAAGATTTTATATCAGCTCGTTCCCAACAGTTACATGAACACAGACATACAAATCTGAAATAATAGCAATCCTCACAGATCTCCCCCATAGTGATGTTCTGGTTCTGTCCATACTATGTGACAACACCTACCCATGTTCTGTCTGGTTATGGCTAGTGCTGTATCACCAATGTACTGAGGAGAGGCCTAGAAATGGACTAGCAGCAGTAGGCAGATTGCAAATCAGGTCTGAGGTTCAAAGACAGTATAAGGTGAAGAAAGCTTACACAGTGCCTGCCCAATGCTATATCTAACCATTTCATTAAAATATACCTCATCACAGACCTACAGATATACATATACTTATATACATACATATATATATGTCCCCCCCGGGCCTGGTTATTTGTATTAACTACTTTTATTGTTGTAATTAATTTACATCAGAAATGCTGGCTCATGAAAGAGGATACAAAGAATCTGACTGACAGAACAGCAGTGACTCCCCTATGGGAGCCCCTTGCTCTACTCTTCTAGGGACTTTGTCCTACACTTGGACCTCTGGATGGGGAGAGATCAGCATACAGCTGACCAGCCCCTCCTGTTAAAATCCGCAAAGGGAAAATAAAGAAGTTGTAGCTGTGGAGACTGTCACTGACTGTCTGCTCTACACAGTGTATACCCAAGTCTGACAAACCCACGCACTCTCTCAGGAACAGATGTTATTCACATAGAGTGAAAATCACCCCTGTGCAGAGGGCCAGCTTACGATCTATGCACCATCAAACCTCACTTAAGCACTATTTTGAAGGCCCAAGTTGCACTTAAGGAGTGCATAGCCCTGGTGCTGATCCTCTGTGCAGGGGTGAATGTCATCCATAATGACCTGCAGAAAAGATCTGCTGAGCCATAGTCATAGAAACCCTAGAATCGCAGGGAGGTGCCAACACTACCAGGGAAGTGTGGGATAAGAAACTAGAGCACACTGTAATATCCCTCAGCCTCATGGCTGCAACATGTTATTCCAATTCTCATGCCTGAAGAGCCCCTCCTGAGAGCCCCGCTCCGTGTAAATAAACAAGCAGTGTTACCTATAACAGACTCCACTGTGTCACTGGTAGGGTAGAAAGGAAGGGCATTGGCGTTCATGCCTGGGATGCTGCTGGTGCCAGCGGGACTTGGTGGTGTTGCTGCCAGACTGGAGGTGATACTGGAAGAGATGCTGGATGTCAAAGGGCTGCCCACTGGAAGAATCCCCAGTATGTCCTGAAAGAAGAAGGGGGAGGTAAGAAATTAAACATATCCACAAAAGAATCACTTCAATAACATGCAGAGATATGGCATCAGCCAAGGCACATTGGTGAACGTGTTCTTTGCTGCTCCCATTCAGACAGATGGTTACTGCCACCAGTGTGGGGGCGGGGAAAGAGGGGGAGATTAACTGTTTGTGTTTCATTTCTACAGGTTTGTTTCTTTTCAGCCTTACAAAGATCCTTCAGGCCTCACTGAAACGAACTCACATGACCCACAGGTAGTATACAATCAGGGGTCTGGGTCACTCACTCAGCAAACACATTTCCTGGAAACTGACAGGAAACCCTCTTTACAGGGACCCTTTCTCTGCCACAGTCCAGAACTGTGAATCTACTCTGAACTCATGCAGGCCTTGGCCTTCACACACAAGTCTCCAGAAACCCCTGGAGGGCCCTCCCTTCTCAAAAGATCATTTCTGACCTAGAGTGCTCCGACTCTGTCTGGCCTGTCATTGGCTTCCTGCCGATTCGTTTGGCTCCACAGATCTGGCTAGCATTCTCATTTGAGGTGGGGTGAGCTCCAAGCAAGGTCTCAGAGCTCTGTTGGCATTACCGTACCTGTTTGGGCTGTAACAGAGGCTGCTCCTGGCTCCTGTATTCCAGTGAATGGGATTTTATTTTCGCCTGCTGCAGTAAATAAACAGAACAAAAGATAAGCAGGGGGATTAACAGCTAAATTGGAAATGGCTGACTGATGGCTTTTGGAGAGGCCATGAGGAACATGCACAGCCCCCACCCCTTCTATTAGGCTGTCCTGGATGCTTTAGAATCCAAAAAGCGGAGCTGGGTGTTTAACAAATGGAGAATCCCCCTGAATCACTCGCCCTCTCGATACACGGACATTCTGCTGAGTTATTTATGGATCTATTGCAATTATGTTTGCATTTAACTGAATTACCCCTTCATTAACATTAATAACTTCTTAAGAATACGAGACCAAGTATGGATTCCTTTCCATTGCCCATAGTCTCTGCCATTCTACAATAAAATTGGTAGGAAGCACATTACATTTTTATTTACTTTCAGAATTATTTATTTTTGACAAGATGCTTTACTGTTTATTTTGCTACTTCTCCAGACAAGGTCCCAACCAGGATTACTTAGTTTAAAAAGGAGAGGGAAAAGAAGTGACATCAATTTCCCCATCTGCAAAATGGGGATAATGATACTGAGCTCCTTTGTGAAACGCTTTGAGATCTACTGATGAAAAGAGCTAGGGATTATTATTACTACTACAAAGGGATGTAAAAAAGATGGGGTAAAGATGAGCCAGACTCTCCTACTTTCATTTCCCATTAACAAAAACAATAAAGGCACATGTAATGAAATTAAAAAGCAACCAAAAAAACAGACTCAAGGAAATCATTTTTTTAACCTGTGGAACTCAATGCCATTATAGATGCCACTGAGCCAAGAGCTTAGTGGGATTCCAAAACAGAGTGGATATCTATATGGAAAAAAACATATCCACAGTTCCACTACCTCAGATAAAAAAATTACAAGTGATTTCAAGCCTCTTGCTTCAGGACATTATTAGCCAACCACCAACTACAATAACTAGGGTCAGGAAGAAACTTCCCTCATGAGCATGTCATTGCATAATGGTTTATTACGGAGGTATGGCTGCTGTTATCCTGCTGTATCTGTGATAGAACGCAACATGGGAACAATGGGAACATGGGAACAGCCCTGAGGCTGTGAAAAGGTGCCCAGGATCTGCTCTGCTTGTTTCATTTACTGGGCAGGATCCTTGTGATTCAGAGAAACACATTCCAGACATAAAAAGGGCTGATCATCATTTTATTGAGAGTACAGAGAGTAAACAGATCTAAGAGAGTAGGGAGAAGGGGAGGTTCAGGCATGATGCACAACAGTATCACACAAAATGAAGCACTTGCCTGCCATGATCTGCCTCAGCTTTTTGGCTCACCCTTTTGGGGTGAGGGAAAGATGGGGTGGAGACAAAAAAAAGTTGTTATGAAAATGATGAATGATTGACTGCTGAGGATGGACACTGTAACCAGAATGAATAAAGAGGAGAAAGAGCAGCAGCAGAGCATAGAATTCCTCTCTTGTTTTACTTAATTGATTCATTTTCTCTCTTTAATCTTATGCCCACAGGGGGCCAAGGTCTGGTGAACAGGCAGGTGAGATATGGACACAAAGATCTTTCTGTACTGCTTTCCCTAAATAGTGCACTGTGTGTATGTGGCAGTCACAACTGAACTGATCTCAGGCTTGTCTTTCTTTGTGTGCAATTGATGCTGTGTTATGTTAGTGCATCTGCGTGTGTTTGATAACATGCCTGCTAGATCACCAAGTGCATCTCTTCCTTGCTGACACTCATCTGAACGCAAAATGTGACATAAGCAGGAGTCAGCAGTTAGAGTGGAGAGAGAAAGAGAGAGAGAGACACACGCACACATACAAACAGAATCACTGCCCATTGTTTTTCCCACCCCTGCTGAGTGGATTCTTGCCAACATACTTGGCAATGTTGCAGCTAAGCCTCACTGAAGGTTTTTAATACATTTCAGGGCCAGCCCCAATGTCTGCAACCCTGAATTTGGTGCAACACCAGTTAAAAACTCCACATTTTTCTCCTTTATGCCCAGGTACAGTAGTAAAGAAACGCCTGTACAGGTCTGTCGCATCTTAGGCGCATTTAACATGTGCGATTTCAGCTTTACGCGGTTGGCAAAAACAAGAAAAAAACAACAAAAAAGAGAAAAATAGCAATTTAAATACTGTTTCTGTAGTGCGGGCGATTCTGCCCGCCATTACACTCAATGTAATTTTGACTATACGCGGTTTTCGCTTTACGCGCTGACCGTAGAACGTAACCCCAGCGTAAGATGAGACAGACCTGTATTTCTGAATAACATTAGAGAGTACAAAACTAACCAAAACAGTCAGAAAAATTAAAAGTGGAGATAGAATTTCAATCTATAATTTGCTCTGTTGAGTCGTGGGGGAGGAAAGAGTGATGTAAATTATGGATGAAACACAGAACATGCCACATCCAGCACAGAAGAAATCTGCTGTGCAGCATGTTTGCAGGTTACTAGCACCTTTCATCCAAAGTGCTTAAAAGCCTTTACAAACACTAATAAAATAAGCTGTACAACCCCACTGTGCGGTAAGTGTTATCATGCCCATCTTACACCTAGGTAAACTAGAGCATGAAGAGGTTAAGCAACTTGCCAAAAGGTCCCAGAGAAACTCAGCAGCAGAGTCATGCACAGAACCCAGGAGTCGTGACTCTGAGACCGTGCTGTACATCACACTCCGTCCTCACTGCACATGAAGGGGTGGAAGAGGATCAATACTAAAAGGGGTTTCATTGGCGCAGCTTTTCCAGTCTTGTGTCACAACCTGATAGGATCTAAAGCTAATTCTTTTGTGCACAGCATGAAAACTCCTTAATGAAAAGTTATTTGTGTTACTTGCTTAGGAAGCCAGACCAGATATTCAGGTCTCTTGGATAAATATGCTGTCTTTCTTTTTTTAAAACCTAGTATCATTTATCCAGCTACATTCAGATTCTTATACTTGTATTGTGGTCGCTTTAGCATGCATGCTAAGCAACCATCCTGTTTTACTGGGCATGTGTTTTGGATGACATACTGCTTATGCATTCAACTGAACCATTATGGAGCATCACACAAAGCCTGGTTCACCAATGTGAACTTTAATATGGACGGCCCAGATCCCTTCAGAGTAGCACAATGACAGCAGAAAATGGCAGAAGATAGATCCTCCAATTTGGGGTCTTTGCCTAGTTTTCCGCCAACTGTAAATTCTCATTTCTGGGGGAAATGTAAGAGTCCATCTTTCGTTTCTTCGAGAAGAGCATTCTCAATCCTTTGCGGTTAGCTAAACATTAGCTGATGTTTAAAAATCACTTTCAAGATGAAGAGTTATGTAGGTGCTAAGTGTTAATATTATTATATTATTACTGCTCTGTTAGCTCACCCTTGCCAAAAACTATCTTCAATCAAACAACAACAACAGCAAAGGTGCAACTTCCCCTCCATTCATCTCAAGGAGAGAGGAATGAGATGGCTCATTTAAATACTATCACTATGAAATCTACATCATACCCAGGTTACAGAACTAGGCAAAAGCTTTTGACCAAAATGTTCAAATATGAGCGCCTAAAATTGGGTGTCTAATTCCTGGCCTGATTTTCAAAAGGGCTGAGAACCTGCAGGACCCACTGAAGTCAATGCAAACTGTGGACTCTCAGCACCTCTTAAAAATCAGACCACTTTTATTTATTAGATGCCTAATTTTGGGCACCTTCATTTGAATATTGTAGATTTTTCGTTACAGGGCTTTAGCACAGTTCAGTAGCACAGTTACTAAACGACTTGGCTGCATGCACACAAGCAACACCACACTATGTTAGAGCACAGTGCCAGAACACAATGTGCAGACTGGGCCTCACTCACCACACTCATCTGGAGACAGGGCCCTTCTTATGTTCCCTCCCCCTTCCTCCTCAGGTTGGGCTCTTTGCCCATGCTTTCTCCAAAGCAGGGTCTCCCTCGGGCCTGGTCTCTGTTAGCAGGAGACTGGGGTCCTCTTGGTCCTTCAGCCTTGGAGCTGCCCAGTTACTCCTTTACTACAGCACTTGCAATGGAAAACGAGCATGTGGCTTTTCTTTTGTTTTTAAACAACTGCTACAAGCTGCTGTACTTAGCAGGGAGATGTGGTGGAGTCACAGCCAGCCCTGAACTTTGATCCCAAAGACACATTACATAGATTTGCAATTCCTGGTTTCTTAAGCCATGCCCATGTTAAGCAAACACCAGAACTGTTTTTGAAAATGTTTTAAATTAATAGGGCTTAAACGCTGTCCATTCCACAACTAAATCATTTTAACTAAACCAAACAGTGGTCAAGACTAGCCTCCTGGCAGGCTTGAAACATGACTCTTTCACCCAGCTGTAAAAAAATCACGTGGGCACACATGACATTAATGACTTCTAAATCATGTAATTTTTTCAAGACCTTGTCTAAGCTGGGGATTTCAATTGTTTGTATTGTAACAGAAGTGCAATGTAGACAGTGCCTTGTAGGCTTAATGCTAATTTTCTCAACATAATGTAGATAGGGCCTAAATGTGGCCAGATTAAAGGCAGATTTTCTGGGCACCTCTGCTTTCAGTAATCTACAACCATATCTCAGTTTGGTAGAGACCAGCCCTCATGAAAAGATGTCTGTGAAAATGTCTTTTTCAATCCCTAACATAAATCTACTTATCACACTAGCAATATCATCAGCAACAGCAATTTACAGAACATCACTTTACAAAATAAAGACGAAGCCACCATCCCTGTCCAGGACACAGCTGAGTCATCAATTTCAGAAGGGAAAATGCAGAGAAATTACTGGTAACTCCAAGGAAGGAAATTAATGGAAGAATTGGACCTGAAGGTGGAAAAGGTGGCACATGGCAGACAAGAAACAGGAGATTGTTCTAAGCTTAGGGAGCAGTATGATTAAGGCTTTAAACTGAGAATGGAAAGAGATGGAAAGGGAGCAATTATGCAAGAGGATTGGGAGGCACATCAAGAGTAAGAGGAATGACAGTTGAGTTGTAGGTCAGGATGAGATTATGTGGGGCAAGTGAGAAGGAGAAGTTACTTACCTCATGCAGGAACTGGTGTTCTTCAAGATGTGTGCCCCTATGGATGCTCCACATCAGGATGTATGCATGCCTGCAAACTCTTGATGGGAAATTTTTGTCGGCAGTATCTGTGGGTCCATGCCTGCAGCCTAGATATCCTTGTGCTCCAGTACGAGGATATAAAGGGGATGGACCCGCCATCACTCCAGTTCCTTCTCAGCCATGAATGCTCAGCGAAAGGACTCTGAGGCAGAGGGGAAGGATGACGGATACTGGAGCATCCATAGGGATACACTTCTCGAAGAACTCCAGTTACTGTACAAGGCAAGTAACCTCTACTTCTTCTTTGAGTAGTGTCCCTATGGGTACTTCATGGCAGGAAATTCCCAAGCAGTACTTCAGTCACAGAGGAGGGTGCCGAGGAGGTGGATTCAGTTTGTAGAAAGCATTACTGAAAGTCGCATCGGCTCTGGAAGCAGGCACAAGAGTGTAATGCTGGGAAAACATGTGCACTGAAGACCAGGTGGCTGCCCTGCAGATGTCTGAGATAGGTATGTTTTTCAGTAGGGCTACAGAGCTAGATTGACCCCACATACACCTTTTGTGGCTCCGTCCACCAATTGAGGACCCACCAAGGTACAGGCCCACGCTTGGATAGACTGTGCTTGTTGGGGTTGTAGATGGTTCTCATCCAGGCTTGAAGACACCAAAAGTGTGGTCTTGCTAAAATGTTGCAGCCCAGAAGTTGCAGGAAATCCCTTGCTGTGGTTTATAGGCTCTGTTGTATTGTTGAAACGAGGCTGGACATTGTGGCAAATCTGTCCTTGGGCAAGTATGCTGTGGCAGTGGAGGAGTCCAGAGTGGCCCCAATGAAGTCCATTGAGTGGGTGGCATCGAGCAAGGCCTGGAGAGACACCTTAGCAACTGTCTGGCCTGTTATGAGGGCTTGAAATTGTTCCCTCTGATCCTGAAGCAGGTGTTCAATAAAAGATAAAAATTGAGTAGTTTGTAAAATCATAATTCGCCATCAGGGCTTGGTCACTGGCTACTCTGAGCTGCAAAGAGGCTGAGCAGCATTTATGGTCCAGAAGGTTCAGCCATTTCAGCTCCTTGTCAGATGGCATTGAGCGGGACTGATGTTGCCTGTTTCGTTTGTTAACAGCCATGACAACCAGAGAATTGGTTGTAGGTTGGGAGAAAAAAAATATTCTGAGCCTCTGGGTGGGATATAGTATTTTTTGTCAGCCCATTTACATATAGGCAGTATGGTAGCCACACAGTACAGCCTGGGGCCAGCAAAGCATTGTTGATGGGAAAGGTGATTTTGCCCTGAGGAGACGTATGAAGGATGTCCAACAGGGAATGTTGGTGTTCCTGTATCTCCTCCTGATATTAATTCCATAAAGTCTTGAAATGCCTATAAATCATTGGTATAAGATAGTAGGGGAGGCATGACAGCCTCATGTGGTGAGGAGGAGGATTTGTGGGAAGGTGGTGTTTCTTCTTCCTCAGCTGGTTCTTGCTGCTTTGTAAGAGTCTCCTGTAGAGCAGGATCCAAGGGAGACGGTTATTGCTCCTGGTGTGTCCTTTTATGAGATATGACCATGCAGAACTGGTTATATCCTGCCAGGAGTTTCTCCCTTAGAGTGTACCCCAAGGGAGAGAGGTTAGCATGAGAAGGTGGAGGAACCTTGTATAGACACGTCAAAATAGGATGAGGTGCAGGGGTGAAAGTAACTTAAAGGACTTACTAGTACCCCGGAGTCCTGAGCGGGGGCGTGGTCTCAACCGGAAGAGGCGTGGCCTCAAATGGGAGAGGTGGGGCCTTTAAATCACCCTGGAGCTACCAGCTGCAGAGGCGGCTGGGAGCCCCGGGGCTCAGGGGTGAATTAAAAGGCCCGGGGCTCCAGCCACCGGAGAGCTGTGAGCCCTTTAAATCACCGCGGGAGCCCTGCCGCCGCTACCCTGGGGCGGCAGGGCTCCGGGGCTCGGGCAACGCTTTAAAGGGCCTGGGGCTCCCCACAGTGGCAGGAGCACCGGGCCCTTTAAATTCCCACTGGAGCCCGGCTGTCGGAGCAAGGGCCTGGTGCTCCGGCCACTGCGGGGAGCCCCGGGCCCTTTAAAGCGCCGCCGGAGCCCTGCCAGCTTACTGTCACCTCTGATGAGGTGTCATCCTCAGTGACCATCAGAGGAGCAAGTGGTGCTGCTACCAGTGACTAAGTTGGTACTGGGATCTGGAAAGGGTCCTGTAACTGCATTGGTACCAGAGGCTGATTCTTGATTGGCTGGTGAGATGGTACCAGAGGATGTGTCAGTACCAGCGGGAAATTACTCTCGGTACCTTCAAAAAGTTTGTGGGAAACTGGTGACTGTGTCAGTACTAGAGGACAAGTCACTGTTGAAGATGGTAGGGTCAGAGGGTAAGTAGTATGGTGACAAATGGGCCTCCAAATTGGGAGCTCAACTCTAAAAAGTAGGTAAAAATTCATAAGATGTTAAAATAACCTTTAATAACAAATGCTGATGGGAAAAGGTATGAAAGGGAGACAGAATAACTGAATTAATCTAAACAAAAAGGCCGAGCTGAGATGATTCAATGACTGTGTTGAAATTATGCTTGTAAAAAACAGGAGATGTGGAGCCGGAAGTTAACAAGCCAAAACTGGTACGTCTGAAATTAAACCTAGTTGGTGGACAAAATAATGAGGAGTGGGCTATTCCACCCATCACTCCCTTTTTTGGGTCCTTAAAAGAAAAAGAATTTGTGGGGAAAGTATCAAAGAACAAAAAGAAGAACAGACGGAAAAAAACAGACAAAGGCTACTGGCGTGAACTTCACCACCATGGCTGCCGCTACCCCCACCGTTTCCTGGTGGGCCTTCATCATCCTGACGATAATTTTACATGAGTAATTATAAAAATAAAATACCAAAAAATTAAGTGAAGAGAGGCAGCAAGCTGTGTGTCTAGCTAATGGAAAACATGACACTCCATCTCAAGTCACCGACAGTTCAGTAAGAAGTGGAATGGTGGCGGGTCAACCCTGCCTTATATTCTTGACCCAGAGCACATGGATATCTAGAGAGCAGATGCAGACCCATGAACACTGCTCACAAAATTCTCCAATCAAGAGTGTACAGGCTCATGCACATCCTGATGTGTAGCACTCCTAGGGACACTACTTGAAGAACAAGGAGTCTCAATTTAATGTGGAAGCCAGGGAAGAGATTCCAGAAGGATGATGATATAGTTGGAGCAGTGGGAGAGGAAGAGGACAAGCAGTGGTGTTTTAGACAAACTAGAGAAGTGAAAGGTGACAACAGCAGAGATCAAAGTGCAGTGATCAAGGTGACCAAGATGTGAACAAGGATTTTAGCAGTGGAGAGAGAGAGGAAAAGATTAATTCTGGGATATTCTACATCCGAAGAGAACCTGGATATGGAAGGAGGATATATAAATGACATCAAGTTGCTATCGAATGGTAATAGAGAAGGAAAGAAGTAGAGAGGGACTTGAAGTAAAGAGGAGAAGCTAAATTTTTGACAGACTGAGTTTGCAATGGCAGTAGGACACCCACGAGTTGATGTGAGATTGAATGGATTGATGAAGGTTGGGAGTGGAAGAGTAGAATTGGGAATCAAACATTGTGGCAATAGTGTGTTACTTTTGTTCCACAGATGGAGGAATCAATCCAAACTAAGTCAGGCAATTGCTCTCCACCACCCAACACTCCCTTCTTACCTGGCATTTGAAGCTCTTCAGATACTCAGCTCCCACCTGATCCTCCCGCTCAAACCCTGGTGCCTTCTTGTAGCTGCTGGCTGCTGTTACTGAGTCTGTGGGAAAACCAATGCTCTCCAAGCTGTGTTGTTTCCCAATGGCACCAGGAGGGGACCCACATATATTAGATGGACTTCCGAGACTGCTGTTCCTACAAAGAATCTAATGGGAGAAGAAAACACAAAGGTCATAAAAATGGAGCGTTCAAACAGTCAGCAGCACTGAGTCAAATGACTCCTAAGGACACTGATTCTCTTACTTCCTTGTTTGTGCATTAGCTTTATTGATGGTCAGCACAAAGAGACAGATCTAGACAGCCAGTAGGGGGAGCACAAAATACTGTTTGTGTGCAAATCTCACAAATATAATGGCTCTTTGTTGTAATTTCTCAGCAACGGAGTGGTGGATTTAGCACAGTGATTTGTAACTGAGGCTCTAGAGACACTTCAACCCCTCTGCAGCCTCACATGCAACTCATGGAGTTCATAGGCCTGATCAAAGCTCTTCTCATTTTCCTTAAGCTACAGGGTGATTCAGGTTAGGATCCTGTCTGCACTTTGAGGAGGAACAGTGTTTTAACCCTGTTAGACAGTAGTAAAAACACCTGAGCCTGCAGGAGCAGTGTATATGCTACAGCATCTACCAGTGGAGCTGCACCCTGCTAGTCTGAAAATCCTAGTGTAGACAAGGCCAAAATATCGACAACCAGTGTTAAAACGAGGCTCCCCAACAGGTTCTCTCCTTTGGGCAACAACCATGCATCATGCATTTAAATGGGATTATTTTTGCAATTTAGAACTATGTTTGCACATGTTTGTTGATCCCAAAGTTTGAAATGCTGCCTAGAGGGGGCTGAAGATCCAAAGAGGGAGTGCTGGGAGAGTCCTACAATGTTTTGATTTTTTACACAGGCTGTCTGCTGTTTTCCCTCCCCTGCAGTCACTACTTACTGTGGTGGAGGTGGGGCTAGTTGGCAGAGTTCCTGGTTTACTCCACACCTACAGTACAAATACAAAACAGAACAGGCCACGTGAGGTTGGTTACTTCACTGAGTATTTTCCTTTGATTAATTACTCATGTAAAATTATCATCAGCAAAGCTATATTTGTTTGCAGATTACATGCAGCTGCCCTGATGACTGAGGAAATGACAAAAAGACATGTGTTTCCTTTTTTGGTATGTGATCATGGATGAGGAAGGGTTCAATTTTAAAGACTGAAGAGCTCCAGAAAGAGAATAGACCTCAGTGATCATCAGATGGAACAGACATTCAGTTTCCCTGTGGCTTGCCCAGCATTCAGATGGCACTTTCACAGAAAATAAAAGAATGTTTGTACTTTATTCCACAGTGTTATTTACTAAGAGAAAATAAATGAGTTCAATGCATCTAAACCAGTTTAGAATTTGCAATCATGATTTAAGACCATGCCATTGTAGCTCTTCAAAATCTTCATCAACAGTTTGGGAATGCTGCAAGCTCCAAAGTGGCTTAATGCAAATAGGCAAAGATAAAAAAACAGGGGGGGGGGGGGAATCAGAAAGAAAAGAAGATGCCTTGTACCCCACTCACTCCTGTGTCTGTATGTTGTCGACTTTGATTGTAAGCTTTTCTGGTCAGGGACCTCTTGTCTTGTATGTACAGCTAATGTACATAGCACACTTTGGGGCACTGTATAAACCAGTAAATGTAGCAGGGCTTGGCCACCCCTCGGTAAATCACAAATATTCTATAATGCAAGACACACTGTGCACAGGCTAAATCACTTTGAGATTTCATGCATAAGCAAACTAAACTGCAGTTTCGTACTCTGGATTATACTGGCTCATGGCTTGTACACGGAAACAGAAGCCCTACATTTTTCTCCAAGCAGAAAGGAGTTAGGCTGGATGCACTGCTGCAATCCACTCTCCACTTTCCTGAAAAATACCTTAACCCAGAGCTAAAAAGGAAACTTTTCAGAGAATGAAAAGCAGAGAAGTGCTATAGGCATGGAGTGGGTTTCTATGAGTAAGGCTGAAACCTATGTCCCTCCCCAAATAAGCTCTCTGAGGGAAGTATTGAGCTGAGAGCCAACAAAATTCAAATCCTTTGGGAAATGTTCCTCCTCTGGAAGACAGTGGTACAATCAGGGAAATGCAGGTTCACAACATGTGGACAAATGCTTCGCAGCAGGGTCACATACATTGCTAAGGTCCGGGGCATGTGGACTGGAAGGGCTCACTGGAACAGAATCACCAGCAGCTGATGGCATATACATCACAGGGCCTGTTTGTGTTGGGCTGGATACAGCTGAGGATGGCTGTATATCTTCATTGAGTGGAGGCTCTGCGAGAAATAAAAGGGCATGCAATATCACTCAAAGCTACATGAATGGCCAGGGATCACAAGATGCTTGGGAAGAACAGCAGCTACACACATCTCCTGCTGCTAGCTCTCCACAGGGAATGTTTCAGGGATGCTTATTTTTAATCAGTATAGAAACAACAAGAAATCCTATCAGGCAAAATGGGCATTTCTCATCTTATATTACAGGTCTGTCGCATCTTACGCGCATTTAACATGCGCGATTTTGGCTTTGCGCGGTCGGCAAAAACACACACACAAAAAAAGAGAAAAAAAGCAATTTATGTATTGTGTCTGTAGTGCGGGCGATTCCGCCCGCCATTAAAGTCAATGGGATTTTGGCTATACGCAGTTTTCGCTTTACGCGCTGACCGCGGAACGTAACCCCCGCGTAAGATGCGAGAGACCTGTATTACTCTTTCTCCAGTTCTGCAATCTGCTGGCCTCTAGCTCAGTAATACCTCTTCCTCCAATAGTATTTTTACTAAGTGAATTACATGCTACACATTCAGGATATCCTGAACTAACTAGGGGTTTTATCCATGCTATGCACACAGGTGATTGATTTGTTATGATTAGCTAAGGGAGATAGATACATTTCCGTAAGTCCTCAACACCAACCATTACAGAAAATGGTAATGTGTGTACAAGGCTATGGAATTGCACCCTTCCCTTTAAACATCATAAGTACCCAGGAAAATAGTGCAGGCTTTCGCTGCACTGATTTAAAACATTATACAGCCCTCAGCAACAAATGGCTATCACTTGTGAAATTCATCAGGATGATTTCCAAGAGATTTAGATGTTCTTGGATATGATCTTATTTTCCTTTTTATAGGGGCTTCCATCTGTGGATCTCAAAGCACGTCACATATAGTAATGAATTAAGCCTCATTACACTTCTGTCAAGACAGAAATTATTATTTTCACTTTTTAGATGGGCAAATCAAGGCACAAAGAGATTTGCTCAAGGTCAGGCAGTGAATCAGTCTCAGAGCAAGGATTAGAGCCCATTTCTACTGGCTCACAACCACTCTGCTCCGACTACCTAAATTCAGCATTACAACTTGAGTGCAGAATCCAATAGGAACAATGGGATGTGAAAGAGCTAGCCCTCATTTATAAATGCAAGTATCGACAGTAATAACCAAATTTATCAACCAGAATTATGACAAAGAAACTAAAAGGGACCGGAATTCAAGTTTTCTATCTGTTATGCATGAAAGTGGCTTCCAGTATGGAAGTCCCAAATTCAGACAGACATTTGTAACTAGCTCTATTACATCCAGAGAAATATGAAGAACAAGCCAACAACAGACTCTCTGCTCTCTTTTAAAGGGGCATTGTCAGGAGGTATAGAGGTTTTCTAGAAAACAGTTAAAAAAATGTACTAGTGCCGTTTAAAAAAATATTAATAAAAACAGTTCTTCTGGATTTAAATAATCTTGTGCAGTATTTGTGACTCAAATGTTGGAGCATCATTTAATACTGTATAAGAGAATTAGCAAGAGAACCTGCCTAATAACATTCCTTGGTATTTATATAGCACTTTTAATCTTCAAAGCATATTACCAACCATTAATTAATCCTCACACTAAAATACTATCATTACTTAATACGTGGAGAAACTTGCACAGAAAGCTGAAGTGTGCAGAAGGTCACTCTAAATCAGGGGTCGGCAACCTACGGCATGCGTGCCAAACATGGCACGCGAGCCGATTTTGGGTGGCATGTCGCTGCCTGCCAGTCCCAGCCCCACTCAGCCCCCCTGCCCACCGCTCTCCCCTGCGGGGGCAGGAGGCAGAAGCTTGGTCCTGCGGCAGCCAAGCTTCCCCCTCCCCCGCTTCTTCCCCCAGCGTGGTGCTTTCTGATCGCTGGGGGGAAGGGGGCGGAGCTGAGCCGCAGCGTGCTCGCTGCTCCGTAGAGGAGACAGAGAAGAGGTAGGGACGGGGACGGAACAGGGCATATCCCTTCCAGCCCCCTGCCATGAGCCGCTCAGGGCAGGGGGCTGGGAGCACCCCCACAAGCCGAGCACCCCAGCCCTCACCCCTGAACCCCCCCCACACCCAGCCTTCTACCCTGCACCTCCACACACCCCCAGCCCTCTGCCCTCACCCCTGAACCCCCCCCACCCAGCCTTCTGCCCTGCACCTCCACACACACCCAGCCCTCTGCCCTGAACCCCCCCACACACCCAGCCCTCTGCCCTCACCCCTGAACCCCCCGCCCACACCCAGCCTTCTACCCTGCACCTCCACACACCCCCAGCCCTCTGCCCTCACCCCTGAACCCCCC